>PVKP010000881.1:0-168509 GCA_004027715.1 Plecturocebus donacophilus | reverse complement strand
TGCCTCATGGGAGACAGCTACACAGCACAGGCCCTCGCTCTCAGAAACCACAGTCCTTCCGTAAGAGGTGGCAGCACCATCCCTCAGGCGGGGAGACTACCGCCAGGCTGAGAAGAGTCCTGTGGAAGCAGCACAGACTTTGGAATAAGAGGTGTAAGATGCCAGGACAGAGCAGGTACTCGGCACGCAGTGGTCTTTGTTTGCATTATTCTAGGGATTCAACTGCAAAGGAAGAAAAATATTTCATCCGAGAGTGGACAAGCAGGGTTAGGAGAGAGGCAGGAGGAGAAGAGTCTTGCAGGATGGTGTTGCTGAAGGTGGCTAACTCCCAGCGAGGACTTGACCGAGGGCCACCTGGGTGCACTGGGCCCCGCATTGAGAAGCTTGTGTTGTCTCGGTTTATTTAACACTCTCAACTCTGTAAAGTAGGTGGTATTATCTTCATTTAACAGATGAAGAGACTAAGATGAGGACTCTGGCCCAGAGCTGGTGTGGGGCAGCAGCAGGAACTGAAGCCAGGCCTGCTGGACTCCAACAGCCTCTCTGGCTCTGCCACTTGCAGTGACCCCAAGGCCCAACGGAGATGACCCTGTAAGGTATGGTGCAGGACTCGGGCTCTGCAAGGGCAGAAATGATTTACAAAGGACCCTACACTTCCCTATGCTTTTGGTTCCCCACTTGTTTTGAATTTTATCTGATAAACCAAATCCTTCTCTGTATTTCCTTTCTTTTAAATTTCTGGAGTTTTAAAAATTATGATAAATTTTATGTTATGTGTATTTTATCACAACTATTTTTTTTAGGTGTTCAGTTCAGTAGTGTTAAGTATATTTGAGTTGTGAAAAAGGTCTCCAGAACCTTTTCATCTTGCAAAACAAACTCTGTACCCATTAAACAATAACCATGGAAAGTAAAACCACCGATAAGGAGGAATTCCTGCTCCATGCTATTTTAATTACTGTAACTTTACAGTAAGTTTTGAAATAAGGAAGTATGAGACCTCCAACATTGTTCTTTTCCAAGATCACTTTGTCTATTTAGGGTCCTTTGATATTTCTGTATAAATTTTTGGATTGAGTTTTCCTCTTTCTGCATTAAAGGAATGCATTAATCTGTAGATCACTTTGGGTAGTATTGACATCTTAACAATATTGTCTTCCAATCCATGAACATGGACTATCTTTTGATTTATTTGTGTCCTTTCAATTGCTTTCAGCAGTGTGTTGTACTTTTCAGTGTACACATCTTGCCTTCCTGGTTTATTTCCAAGTATTTTATTCTTTTTGATGCTATTGTAAATGGAACAGTTTAATTTCCTTTTCAGATTGTTTATTGTTAGTGTATAAAAATGCAAAGATTATTTGTGTGAATTTTGTCTCCTGCAACTTTGCTGGATTTGCTTCTTAGTTCTAAAAGTTTTAAAGTGGAATTTTAATGTTTTCTATACAGGACAATATTGTTTACAAACAGAGGTAATTTTACTTCTTACCTCTGATTTGGATGCCTCTTAGATTTCTTTTTCTTGCCTGATTGCTCCAGCTAGGACTCCCAGGACTATGTTCAATAGAAGTGATGAAAGCGGCATCCTTTTCTTGTTCCTGATCTTCACAGAAAAGCTTTCATTCTGGCATCGCTGAGTATCACGTTAGCTGTGGGCTTTTCATATACTGACCTTAAGCTGTTGAGGTAATTTCCTTCTGTTCATTTGTTGAGTGTTTTAAATCGTTAAGTTGTGTTGAATCTTGTCAAATGCTTTTTCTGTGTCAACTGAGATGACTGTGTTTTTTTCCTTTATTCTGTTAATGTGGTGTATTACATTGATTGATTTTCTTACATTGAAATATCCTTGCATTCCAGGAATAAATCCCATTTGGCCATGGCATATAATCCTTTTCATATGTTGTTGTAATCTGTTTGCTAATGTGTTGTTTAGGATTTTTGCATCAATCTTCATCAAGAATATTAGTATGTAGTTTTCTTTCTCATTGTGTCTTTGGTTTTAGTATCAGAGTAATGCTGAACATTGAAGTGTTCCTTCTTCAGTTCTTTAGAAGAGTTTCAGGAGGGCTGCTGTTAATTCTGTAAATGTTTGGTAGAACTGGCCAGTGAAGCCATCTGGCCCTGGGCTTTTCTTTCTGAAGAGATTTTTGACTGCTGCTTCAGTCTTTTTACTAGTTGTAGGTCTGTTCAGTCTTGATAGGTTATGTCTTTCTAGGAATTTGTCCATTTCATCTAATTGTTCATAATATTACCTTGGCCTTTTTATTTCTGCAAGATGTGTTGTTCTGTAACACGTGTTATAATATTCTCTCGTCCATTTCTGGATTCAGTTATTTAGGCCTTTTCTCTCTTTTTAAGTTAAAGGTCTGTCAATTTTGTTAGTCATTTCAAACAGCCAACTCTTGGTTTAACTGATTTTCTCTGTTGTTTAAAATTCTCTATTTTGTTTATCTCTGCTCTAATCATTACTGTTCCTTTCCTCTGCTAAGTTTTGGGTTTCGTTTGTTGTTTTTTTGAGCCTTTTGTTCCTTGTCTCTCGTATTCAGCCCATCTTCAAGGGTTTCTGTGAGGATCACAGCCAACAGGACACATGAAAAGTCTATTATACTGGTCAGATGCCTCTTAGAACCACACCAAAATATGCCTGTGATTAATTCTGGCTGGGAGAATATCAGGCTTCTCTTTGGGTGCACCGGGCCCCTGGGCGGGGCTGGGAGGGCGGCACTCCCACTGCAGAAGGGGATGCCACCTTCTGAGAGCCGCATGTTACTGTGTCTTCAACCCTGCTCCCTCCAACCATGCTAGTTTGTTTTTTCTACGGCACAGGGTTAGAGTCAGAGTCTTAGATAAAATGTAAGTTTTACAAGTAATAAAGTTTTGGTTTAATAAGTAATGGTTAGAAATGGCTGTGGCGAGCCATTGGAGTTTTTGAATAGTTGTGATAAAATACACATAACATAAAATTTATCATAATTTTTAAAACTCCAGAAATTTTAAAAGAAAGGAAATAGAGAAGGATTTGGTTTATCAGATAAAATTCAAAACGAGCCATTGGGGTTTTTCCAGATTAAAACAAAGATTTTTCTTGGTCTCTGCTTTCATGTGAAATCACTGTCCCCAGGTCAGCCCTGCTGCATCAACACAGTGTAAGCTCAGTCCTTGCAGGGCTCTAGAATCAGTAAAGGCGACCTCAGAATTCTGTAGCTGGGCATTGAGGGACAGAGCACATGTCACATATAAAACAGTGCACTATAACAGGCCTGAATTGAATTCCTGCCTCTACCCCTTAGCACCTGTGGGTCTTTGGGGAAGTTTGTTGTTTGTTTGTTTGTTTGTTTGTTTAAAGACAGGGTTTCACCATATTGGTCAGGCTCGTCTCAAACTCCTGACCTCATGTGATCTGCCTGTCTCAGCCTCCCAAAGTGCTGGGATTACAGGTGTCAGCCACCACGCCAGGCTTGGGGAAGTTATTTCAAGTCCCTGAGCTTCCATTTCCTCCTGCTTACCCCAAAGAGTTGGCCTCCACTGACTGCTGACTGTGCAGGTATAAGCACCTGATGAATGTGAGTTCCTTCTTCCCCTGGGCCCTTCCTTATCCCTGCTCTCTCTTCAGGTCTCCACCCCAACTCCATCCTTTATCAAGATCTAGAAATATCTACTAGCTATAGTCTTCTCAATAAAGCTCCATAAAAAATAAAAATGAATACATTATAAGTGGGAGAGGGCATCAGGCAATATCAAGTAGTGGTTGTGGCCTTAATGATTTTTCAAAACCAAGAAAAATGCTTGGGAAGGTGATATTACATAGAAATGATGGTGATTAAGCCACAGAAGATTAATTCCAACTCTGGAAAATCTGTCTTCTGCAGAAGATAATATCTTATTTCTCTAAAATACCAGGCAATAAAACCCTTCATTTCTAGGAAAGAAACCAGACTGCTAGAATGACCAACTTAAAATTTTCTACATTTTATGTATTGAATTCAGTAGGCATATCCTTCATAAAATAAAATTAGTTTGAGAACACTACTTATGCAGTAAAAAATATTTGTTATTTCTAAGTTCTTTCTTTCATAAGGAAAAGTTCTTTCATAAGGAAAACATCATTACCTTTCTGTGTTTTGAACCACACACACAGATCCTAACAGGAAGAAACGTGTCCCCATGGGGCTGAGCCAGGATCAGCGTTAAGCAATGAAACAATTCCCATTAGAGGATTAAGACACTCAGGTTCACTTTGAATCAGAAAAGCGAATCATGAATAAAATGGTTTACACCTAAGAGGCTGCTGGTCCCAGTTAGTAAGTTAGAGAACTGAAGAGCAACCCAGAGTGCAGCAAAGCGGAGCAGCTGCTGACCCAGCAGCGAGAAGACGAACGGGATTTATTTCATGGGCCAAGATCGCCCTTCACGATGCTGTGGAAACACTGGGGGAGAGTCGGGTTTGCATCCTAGGATGCCGGCCTTACTCCAACAGATGAAGTCCATGAAAGCAAATCTACAAAGCGTGTTCCAGCTCGCTACGTCATCATCCCTTGTGCATGGATTTCCTTATAGCATCTTACTGTTAATACGCAGAATCAAAGAAAGACATGCATGAGACATTAACGTTCAGTCTGGAGAATTTTACTGTGGGTTCCTAGAGCCAGCTGAGGGCACTGAACATCTCTGCAGACGTTGTGCCCTGATGCTGATGCCTTAAGGATGAGGGAGGCCTGCTGCTGTGGTCGGGACTCAGGCACCCTCCACTCTGGAATCAAAGAGGCCAAAGCTGAACCTCTGTCCCAAATCCAGCTGGCCCGGACAACAGCAATACCCAGGGGACAGCACGGAGGTGGAACAGGCTCAGAGAGCCTCCAAAAGCTTTAGTTCAGTGAAATCTGGTTTCACATTGCCAATATTTGAGGAAATAAACACAGGCCTGAGCATCCACCTGGCCTGGAGCTATCTGAAATGCTGGTCACTTATTCAACAGTTCTCCCTGAAGCACAGTCCATCTACAGTTTCATATTTCATCACCCAGGCAGAATTTGAAAGTGATTACCAGTCCTTTGCATAACTGTTAGATTTTTCTTGCTTGATATTTTTCTTAGCCACCTGGTGGCAAGAGTGTAAAAGGCAGTATTTAAGAGTTTATGATGATAGTTTACAAATCACAACCACCTCATATGCCTGGTGCACATCTAAAAGCCTGCATACACAGACCAGGAGAAGCGAAGAAGGAAGGGGCTTGTGTTTAACTCTTCTTAACCAATTTACAAAAGGATCTTAAATAGACACCAGTTTCTAACACAAAAAACACCTTTATGAAAAGATGCCTCAAGAAAATATTCATCTCGTACATATGAAAACTTCGTGACAGGAGGAAATGTTAGTAAAATCTGTATGTCATCATGTCAAAGCGTCTGTTTTTTCCACGTGATAAATCAAGCTACTAACAACGCATACCGCCAGTTGGCAAGTTAAGACTTAGAAAAAGGAAAATGATTTGGACTTGGGTAACATGAAGCTCAGGCCCCTGCCAGAGGGCTCTGCCACTGGCCGGGGAGAAACAGTTGCAGAATCAGAAACTCCTGGTCCAGAGGATGGCCTGGCAAAGAGTTTCTCTCTCTCTTTATATTTGCTGCCTGAATGTGCTTTTGTCACTCAACATCTCACGCCAAAATTAGCCCAAGCAGATCCTGGGCCCACCAGCCTCACAGAGGGCATGGCGATTGTGGCTGTACACTGGTTTCAAGGACGCCAACTGCTGCCCTCGTCCTTCAGTGACCACCAGCAGCCAAACCCGGCGCCAGCCCTGAGCACAGGCAGCCACCCTACATGGGGGAGGCGGAGAGAGCAGCACATGCGAAGCTGTGCATGTTAGCCCGAGGGGCGGCTTTTCTTATTTCGTGGAAACCTTGTGTGTCTTCAGCAGCCACTTCCCCTCGCTCCTCCACTGTAACATTATTTTCCCTGGAGAAAACGCCGAGTGTCTGATATAGTTACACATTAATTCTTCAGAAGTTTCTTAGAACTGTAGGAAACAGGTGAAAAAACAAAATGCCTTGAACTTTCAACTTGAGCCCGGCCTGTGCACATGAGGTGGGCCCTAAGGTCACTCTTTCCCCACGTGGCTTGGGGCGACGTGCCAGGGAGTGCTCAGCCACATCCTGTTGGCGCTTTGATGCTTTCATTTTGTTGCTTGCTAGTTTCTTTACAGCAAAGACAAGGGCTTCCTGCTAAGGCAGACCCCTTACCAGCACCACTGCATACCCCGGAAAAGTCCCTGGCAAAACACCTTTCTTCCATTATCCGAGCAGGCCCTGGTAAAACACTGGCGCCTTTGAAATCAGAGGCCAGGGCCTCCTCTCCACACTTCACTCAAGACACTGAACACTCACGGGTCTGGGAACTCAGACGGGCACGTGGTAGTCCCTGCTGCCACACCGGGCGCCCTAAATGCTCCTCAGCAGCCATCCCTGGAGTTTTTACTCTTTGGCCATGCCAAATATAAATAACGACTTTTTCATGCCCTATCACTTTAAAGGCAATTGTGTTGCCACCTTTAAAATGTACAGTGACCAACAACTCAGACATGACCATCCCCTGCATCCTCATGTCTGCTTCGAGTATGGAAAGGAATCGCTGGAAAATCCCAAGATGCCAGGCCAGGGAATGAGCTCTATGCAAACAGGCAGGATGGAGAAACGGCCAGGGCCATGGCCCCAGATTCCAGGCGCGGCCGGGGGAGCAGAGGTGCTGCCAGCCCCTGCTGCCTCCCGGTGGGACGCTCAGAAGGCGCAGCAGAGGCCAGCAGCGGGAGCCAGAGCCAGGAACACATGCTGGGCAGGCGGCCAGCAGCCTGACACCCCAGACGCTGTCAGCCTCATCACACACGGCCCCCAGCCTGCAGGCACGGCCTCAGGAACCTGGCTCCACTTGCAGCCCTACCTGTGGCTCAGAAGGGTCAATGCTGCCCTCAAGGAAGAGCCCTGACTCCATGCCCACCCCATGCCAAATGCTCCACTTACATTCTCCACCTGGTGCCCCAAACCACAGAGCAAGGCCGCCTTTCTCCCAGCTTCTCCCCCATTTTGTAGATGGGAAAGCTGGGGCAGAGATGAATTGACTCATACAAGGTGATTCAGGCAAGGGTGGCAAGGCCTTCACACCTCTTTCCTGACCTCCACATCCTAGGGCCCCTGGAAGAGGGCATCCCTCACTGCCGCAACCACTCCAGGGTCCCTGGCAGCCAGTGGCCTGGGCTGCCCCCAACACCAGGCTGCAGTCACATCCACCGTGGCCTTCAGAGTCCAGAAGGCACCCTCAGGGTTCACTGAGCACCCCTGGGCTACCCGCCTGGCACTTAGACACTGCCACTGTCCTGAAATTCCCGATTTTTTGTGTTTTGTAAGCGAAGTCTGCTGGGATAACACAGCACTCCCATGAGCGAGGGAGAGCCCAGGAGCGTGGGATCGTGGTGGACCCAGGGTGTGGGGGGTTCTGGCATTGGGGGGAGGCCAGGTGAAGCCACTGTGCTTCCCAATGCAAGTGGAACCTGCGCCCCGCAGAAGGAAGGAAGGAAGGGTTCTGAGAACACAGACACCAAAGGCTCCACCATGTCCCCCCTACCCACGTGTCAGCCAACCACATACTCAGAAAATGACACAGAAGGCCAGGGCAACCTGCTGGGCCACCCACCGTGCCTTCCCCTCTCTGCTTTCCTCCATCAGTAGGTGAAGGCAGACAGTGTTGGTAGAATCTGTGCATCTCAAAAGGGGGAAAACAGCTAATTTTCTGATAAGAATGAAATAGATATGCATGAATAAGTTATGAAGAGCTGTCATTTCTGTGATTTCATTATTTAAACGCATTGAATACATGCACTGAAACTTAAAACTGATATTGCACAATGTAAAGATGAATGAAAAACTCTATGCCGAGAATTTAATAAGGAACTAGACTGGGTGCTGTGGCTCATACCTATAATCCCAGCATTTTGGGAGGCTAAGGTGGGAGGATCACTTGAGCCCAGGAAGTCGAGGCTGCAGTGAGCCATGATCTCACCACTGCACCCAGCTTGGGCCTGCGTGAGACCCTGTCTCTGAATAAATAACAAATAGTAAAACAAAATATAGCATATGTAATAAAATAATGTTTAGCTTTTAGCAACTAAAACCCTCCAGGCCAAGTTGAGAGGGTGGGCCGCGAGTCCACAGAGGGAAGGAATGCCGCCTCTTCTGGGTCCCTCGACTGCACCTTTTCCTGCTTTTCAACAAGGGCATTGCATGGCCCATCCTCGCCACAGCTCCTCGAGGGTGGGGTCTTGCCTTCTCTTCCTTTCACTCCCCTATGTCATCTGGCATGCAGTAGGCACTTCATAAACACTGCAGGAAGCCACGGGGCCATCCCACGCAGCCCAGATTCCCACAGAGGCACCATGGGCCTTCGGGCTGTTGGGAATCCTTCAAGTTCTTCTTGTCTCTCGAACCCCACAGGTTCAAACACAGCCCTGGGGGCACATTCACAGGTCCTGGATTCAGTGCCAACTCTGCCACCTCTTCCTTCCCACAAGAGAGCCAGGTCTCCAGACCCTCAGACCAGGCCCGGAAGCAGGGCAGAAGCAGGAGTGTGGAGCAGCCAGGTGGGATGGCACCGGCTGAGCCTCAGCCCGTTACAGCCACTGACAACCCGCAAAACTCACCTCCAGAGACCAGACCAGAGCGGGTGGGGTACTCACCGCTGAGGGCACAGGGCCCTGCGGGAAGATGGAAGTGTTCTTTGTATTGATTTGGGCAGTGGTTCCATGGGGGATATGTTTGTCAAAATCATTGACCTATCTATGCACTTAATCTGTGGATCATGTTGTATGTAAATTACACCTCAGAGAAAGGTGACCTAAAACCAAGACTGACTGAGCTCACGGGAGGCCGGCAGGGCCTGTGCAGGCCTGGGCTGCCCTTACTGTGCGTTCTTGTCAGCGCTCAGCAAGCTTCACAGCCCGGAATCAGAAGCTGAAGCTCATCTTTTCTTTAGGGTTTCCACAAGCACCCAAGTCTGTCCAAAGCCTTTCTGCAGATTTGTGCTGGCTTCCCTTACACTCAGTTGCTTTCTGGAAATATTCAATAAGACAAGAACGAGACTCCTCTGCCACCCAGCTGCGTGGAAAGAGAGCAGCAGGGTCAAGGTCGAGCAGGCAGGGAGGCATGAGGCGGCCGTGAGCACTGCAGGCCTGGGCACCGGGATGGGGACCGGGGCTTTCTCTGCCCACCCAGGGCCCCACGCACACCAGCTGCTGACCAAGCAGTGAGTTCCCACGAAGAAACACAGCAAACGGTTTGCCTTTTAGAATATTTTTCCAGGCCTGCTGGAAGACGGTGCAGCAATCACACACTGGCAGTTGCTCAAAATATGTTTATTCTGCCTGGGGCGGCAAAACCCCGGGCAGCCGGGAGAAGCCAAGAATCTGTGGCTTGTCCCAGCCCGCCCTCCGCTTGTTAAATAGGACACCCAGGTCTGGCTGATGGCAGGCAACTTCTCATCTACCTTGTGTGCTCCAAAGGTCTGGATTGTCTCAACTCCGGCAGAAGGCAAGGGAGGCCTGGGAACGCCACCTGTGCCTTTCTGCTGTTCATTTTTCTAGAGCATGGCTGCTTTTCATTTGGAACCTTTGGGTTAGAAATACCTTGACTGAGTTTTGAAACAGGAATAAATATACATGAGTGTTTTGTTTTTCAGAAACATCTGAAGGGTGTATTGACTGAATATGGTTTTATATGACTGTTTTGCCTTCTTAAGTGAGAAATGGAGAATCCAACTTTAAGTCAGAAGGAGCACAAAACAATTACAAAATATCACAGTAATTCGCTAGATGGTCTGCTGACAGAATTTCTAAAAAGATGGGAATAAATAAAAGAATGTTCAAACAGCTCTCAGATAATCATTTTAGAAGTTAAACCTACTTAAAAGTGAAGAAATATAAATGAAAGATGCCAGCGAGGCCCCTGGCGAGGCTTGGGCCAGTGCACCCTGTATTTGGCAGCTTTGTCATCTGGTTGCTTTTTGGGGATCAAGTCCCCTGGAGAGAGGCTGGACACAGTGGGTATAAAAATAGTGAGATCCCCATAAACATGCACAATTATATGCCCCTAAAATTTAAAGTTAAAAAAATTTAAGAACCGAGAGCTAATAAACAGAGATCAAAGCCACATGCCTGTCAGTCAACTGAGAAGAGGCCCACCTGACCCAGGCCAAGCAGGCAAAGCCACACAGGGTGGGTAGACTGCAGGCGCATCCAGGGGGCTCAGGGTTCACAGGAGAGCCAACCAGGGGGCCACACCCAACATCATGGAGCAGAATAAATATATCAGCATGAATTAAAGTATTTCAGAGACTACTTTCAAAGATAACCACCAAACACAACTGCAAGATGTCAAATTTAAAATCCCTAGGAATGCAACCTCCACTATGCGTGGAGCCTGGGCACAGCTTAGAAACCACCACCATGGGCTGGGTGCCAGTGGCTCATGGCTGTAGTCCCAGCACTCTGGGAGGCCGAGGCGGGTGGATCACCTGAGGTCAGGAGATCGACCAGCCTGACTAACATGGTGAAACCCTGTCTCTACTAAAAATACAAAATTAGCCAGATGTGGTGGTGCATGCCCGTAGTCCCAGCTACTCCAGGAGGCTGAGGCAGGAGAATCGCTTGAACCTGGGAGGTGGAGGTTGCAGTGAGCCAAGATCACGCCATTGCACTCTAGCCTAGGTGACAGGAGTGAAACTCCTCAAAAAAATAAATCAATAAACCACCACCCATGTGGCCCAACCTGCTTATCCACTTCAAACCAGCACGCATCATCCTAACCATGTGGGGCACTGCCAGCCAGGGCCCCACATCCCACTGCTCGGAAACATGAAATCAGGAGCTAAAAGGAACCGCAAACCCAACTGGCCACTGAAAGCTGGGCAACAAGTTGTACTGTAGCCATGGGGCCTCCCGTGCCAACGGCAGGGGACTGGGTCAGTGTCCAGCCAGACTCCGCCTCCAGCGGGCTCTGTAAGGCAGAACTCCTTTTGGTGCAGTAACAGGTTTGCCTTCTGCATCGCCTTTCACTAAGAATAGTATTGAAACCAGTTTAAACTTCCAAAAAGACGCTGATTACCTGGAGATCACGTAGCCAGAGGCGGCAAATGAAAGAAAGGAGAGCAACTCCGAAAAGTCCATTACTTACATCAGTGCACTCAAACGGATGAGACCTCATCCCCAACACACATGGGCACACACACACGATGCCATTTTCACACATTTGGAAAAAAGAAACATTCTTAAAAGCATAGAACTCAAAATTAGGCCTGATTAAGTTTTCTGTATGAATTACTTCATTCCTAAAGCATTCAAATCCTTTCAGTGCTTGAATAATTACCCCAAGTTAAACTCAATTTAAATGGCTGAGAGAGAAGTTAAGACTCTGAACTACAAGGAAGAAGGGAGCAGGGAGGCAACTCAGGATGTGTCCCTGAGCGAGCTTCCACACTCCCTGCATAGAGTGGGTCCATCTGCCACATTCCTATGAGTCCTGAACGCATGCCTGGCCAGTGTGCGCTGGCGGCAGCCTGAGTTGTGAGGCCAAAACGTCCAGAAAAAGGCATTGAGCTGGAGAGACTGGCCCTTCTCAGGAAACTGGATGCACTGAATGAATTAAATCCGACCCGATTAGACACTGCACCCTCACCAAAACAAAACCACTTTTAAAAGCTCCATTACAGCCAGAAACCACTGACAAAAGCCAGGCCAGGCTGAAGCCAAGCACGCCCATCTTTTACAACTCCTTGGCCTCCCCAGTGTTGGGGGTGGATCCCAGGACCCTAGATATTATTTAAAAGCACATCTGGGTATACACTTGGCTTTTGAAAGCCCTTAAAAGCGCACGCATGGGCCACTCCTGAGACAGCGGAATGGGCTGTGAAAATGTGCAAGGCCCCGGCGGCGGCTGTGTGGTTAGCAGGGAGAGGCGGATCTCCCGGCTGAGGCCCTTTCTCCAATCCACTCGCTTCAGAAACAGCAGAACAGCAGCTTTGCTTTTCATTACGGAGTTTTTTTTTCCCCCAAAATTTACAATGTTCTTTCATCAAGAAGTTAAAATCATGTTTACTCAGCCATTTTCTGAAATGAACAGCTCAAGCATGTGAGGTATTTAACTTTTTTGGGAGGGTTCTATGAAAGTTTTGTCATTTCTCTCATCCATAACTACCTTCTTAATTAAAAAAACAAACAAAAAACCCATAAGGTATATATAAACAGATAGGGGGAAAAAAACAAGACACCTTCCTCTCTGCTCCTAAGCTGTCCAAGCCAAGAAAACCTTTTTCCTGGCAAGGGCCTGGCGCAAGTGGCAAGGTGAGGAGGCCACTAGCCCCTTCCCACCTGCTGGAGCTGGTGTGAACAGACTTCACCTCGGCTCTCAGCAACTTCCCAGAAAAGAAAGAAAAACGGATTTCTCCTAGGGGGCCATGCTTCAGTAACCACAAGATAGCTAAGGGGTAACTAAAGTCCTAGTTGAAGCACCCTAAAAATGTTCAGCTCCTTACTGGTCCTTTGAATGGGTCCCCTAAAATCCAGGACCCCCAGGCTGTGCTGTTCAGGAAGCACCCGTGCCAGGCAGAGGAGGGCCAAGGAGAGGGCACAATCGCCCACCAAAGAAGCTGCTCCTGTCCCTTGGATGTTCAGGATTTTTCTTTAAAATGTATGCAAACTTGGCATTGTTTTAACATAACAATGGTTTCACTTATTTTCAGGTTAAGGAATTTCTCTCTCCTTCCCTCTGCCCCCATTTAAAGGCAATTCCCTAGGGAGCAGGTCCCTGCCTCACAGAGGGGGCAAGACCAGTGCAGTCAGGTAGGCTATACCTCCTCCCCTGGCCTAGCACCCAGGAAGGAAGCGAGGGGCTGCCTGACCAGGGTCACTCCCTGGGGGCACCCTCCCTCCAGACCCTGCTGGCTCTACAGCCACCAGCACCTGAGGGGCCCCTGACCTTCTCACCGCATGTGCAGGGCAAGCTTCAAATGTGGTCCAGGCCAGCTCTCTCAGGAAGACAAAGCCTAGTGGAAACCTGCTCTGTGAATTTCTCATTTCCCCAGGAGACAGAACATTCCTTGGATGGGGGCTGCCAGGCGGTCTCCAGGAACTGATTTTCTTCTCTCTTGGTGAAATGAGGAATTCACAAACTGGACCTCCAACAGCCTCGTGACGAGGCAGGTGTTACTGTCCCATCCCACACGTAGGAAACTGAGGCTTGGAAGAGTTATTTAACTGACACAGCAAAGCGGTTACATGGAATGGGCTGGATGTAAGCCAGGGCTTGATCCAAAATCCACACGGCATCCCCCAGCATACTCTGTGGTCAACCAGGAGAAACAGGGAGGTTCTCGGCTGAAGAAAAGACTGAAGATCCAGTGGGTTCTCTCAGCAAACACTACCACTGAGATGTAAAGATGGTGACCTGTGTCATGAGCCCTGTCATCATTCCCCACCTCTCGATCCTGTGCAACAGGCTGTGCTTTGAGTCCTTCTCTTTCCAACTTTAAAAACCAAAGCTAGATTTAAAGTTTTTCTAAGGCAAGGAGCACCCGCCAGCCACTTAACATTTCTGTTAAGATCATCTGCCCAGTGCTCAGGACGTCCAGGCTGGCTGGCAGGCCATTCATTCATTCAGGAGATACTGAGCATCTATGACAGGCCAGGCATCCGAAGACAGAAAAAACAACAGTCCTTGTTCTTCATAAGCTGCAGCCTGGTGGGGCGGCAGAGATGCTGAGCCCTGATGAGAGGGCACTCTGCAGTGGGGACAGTGAGTCCCACATCAGGACCAGGCATCAAGTCACCTGTAGGAAAGAGTGACCCAGGCAAGCAGCAGAGCCTCTAGGGATACCCAGGAGCAGGCAGGCCAGGTGGAGGGTGGCTGAGGAGGGGAGGCGGACCTGAGCAGAGGGGACAGTGGGCTGTTGGGAGTGGTAAGCACCCCCGTGGGCAGGGCAGGGCAGGGCCTGGGCCTCCAAGGGCCTTCTATGGTATCTTATGGAGCCAGATATTAGCTTCTGTGTGATAAGAGCCCTTTGAGTGTGTCGAGCCTGGCCCCTGGCACAGAGGTTCGTTTGGCTGTTACTTCTATTTCTTTTTTTTTTTTTTTGAGACTGAGTTTCACTCTTGTTACCCAGGCTGGAGTGCAATGGCACAATCTTAGCTCACTGCAACCTCTGCCTCCTGGGTTCAAGCAATTCTCCTGCCTCAGCCTCCTGAGTAGCTGGGAGTACAGGCATGCACCACCATGCCCAACTAATTTTTGTATTTTTTAGTAGAGACAGGGTTTCACCATGTTGACCAGGATGGTCTCGATCTCTCGACTTCGTGATCCACCCGCCTTGGCCTCCCAAAGTGCTGGGATTATAGGCTTGAGCCACTGCGCCCAGCCATTACTTCTATTTTTGTTTGTTTGTTTTTGATACAGAGTCTCACTCTGATGCCCAGGCTGAAGCGCAGTGTTGCGATCTTGGCTCACTGCAACCTCTGCCTCCCGGGTTCAAGCAAGGCTTCTGCCTCAGCCTCCCAAGTAGCTGG
This sequence comes from Plecturocebus donacophilus, assembly GCA_004027715.1. NCBI lineage: Eukaryota > Metazoa > Chordata > Mammalia > Primates > Pitheciidae > Plecturocebus > Plecturocebus donacophilus. The sequence continues at coordinate 153,913 of PVKP010000881.1, read as the reverse complement.
GACTACAGGCGCGTGCCAACACCCAGCTATCAAGGTAGTTTAATATTTAAAAATCGGTCAATGAATTGCCATAGAAACAGATTAAAATGGAAAAACCACATGATGATCTCAATAAATTACAGGATAAGCACTTGACAAAATTCAGCAAATGAATGATAAAAATTCTTAGCAAACTGGAAATAAAAGAGGACGTCCTCAATCTAATAAAAAGGCTAAGTCTATGAAAAATCTACAGCTAGTATCCTTCTTGTTATGGTGAATAATCAAATACTTTCCCGTGAGACTGGATGCAAGGCAAGGGTGTCTACTCTTCCCAATTCTGGAGGTTCTAGCCAGGGCAATAAAGGAAGAAAAAGAAATAAAAGGCATACGCTTCAGAAAGAAAGAAAACTATCTTTTTGCAGTTAAAATAACTGTCAGTATAGAAAATCCTAAGAAAATCTACCAAAAGTTTACTAGAACTAATGAGATTAGCAAGGTTTTAGGATGTAAGGCCGATACACAAAAATCAATGGTATTCTGGCAGGGGAAAACTGGAACTTGAAATTTAAAAATCCAATATCATGTATAGTATCACCAAAAGATGTGAAATACGTAGGGTCCAACTGAACAAAATATGTGCAATACCAGTGCACTGAAAATTCCAAACACTGATGAGAGAATTTCAGTATCTAAATAAATGGAGAGATATACCATGTTTTGATGGATCATTTTCACTGTTAGAATGTTAATTCTCTGCAAATTGAGTTAGAGATTCAACATAATCTTAATGAAAATCTCAGTAGGTTTTTTTTTTTGTAGAAATTGATGAGCTAATTCTAAAATTTATATAAAAGATAAAGAATGTAATTAGACTGTTTATAACTCAAAGGATAAATTCTCCATGATGTGCGTATTTCACATTGCATGCCTGTATCAAAATCTGTAACCCATAAATATATACATCTACAATGTACCCACAAAAATTTAAAATAAAGTAAAACTTGTATAAACATTTGAAGGATTTGGAATAGCCAAAACAACACTGAAAAAGCCAAACAACCCAGCAATCCCATTACTGGGTATATATCCAAAGGATTATAGATCGTTCTATTATAAAGACACATGCACACAAATGTTCATTGCAGCACTGTTTACAATAGCAAAGACCTGGAACCAACCCAAATGCCCACTGATGACAGACTAGACAGGGAAAATGTGGCACATATACACCATGGAATACTATGCAGCCATCAAAAACGATGAGTTCGTGTCCTTTGTAGGGACATGGATGAATCTGGAAACCATCATTCTCAGCAAACTGACACAAGAACAGAAAATCAAACACCGCATGTTCTCACTCATAGGCAGGTGTTGAACAATGAGAACACATGGACACAGGGAGGGGAGCATCACACAGTGGGGTTTGTTGGGGGGGACTAGGGGAGGGACAGTGAGGGGTAGGGAGGTTGGGGAGGGATAACATGGGGAGAAAAGCCAGATATAGGTGACTGGGGAGTGGAGGCAGCAAACCACATTGCCATGTATGTACCTATGCAACAACCCTGCATGTTCTGCACATGTACCCCAGAACCTAAAGTGCAATAAAATATATATGTGTGCGTGTGTATATAGAAAGAGAGAGAGAAAAAAGAAAAGGAATAGCTAAACAAAGTTTCTCTTTTTTTTTTTTTTTTGAGACAGAGTCTTGCTGTGTCACCCAGGCTGGAGTACAGTGGTGCAATCTTGGCTCACTGCAAGCTCTGCCTCCCAGATATAAGTGATTCTCATGCCTCAGCCTCCCAAGCAGCTGGGACTACAGGCGTGTACCACCATGCCTGGCTAATTTTTTCTTTAAATTTTTGGTAGAGACGGGGTTTTGCCATGTTGGCCAGGCTGGTCTCAAGCTCCTAGCCTCAAGCGATCTGCCAGCCTGGGCCTCCCAAAGGGCTGGGATTACAGGCGTGAGCTACCATGCCCAGCCCAAAGTTTCTATTTCAATACTTACTACAAAGTTTCAATAAACAAGACAGTGTGGAATTAGAGAAAAGATATGCATTAAGGTTATTGGAACATTTCTTTCTGGGATAATGAAAGTGATGTGGAATTAGTGGTGAGGGCTGCACAACTTTGTGAATATACTAAAACCCCTAGTTGTACACTTTAAAGTGGTGACTTTTATGGTGTGTGAATTACTTCAATTTAAAAAAATACGTAAAAAAATCAATGGAACAGAGTCCAGAAGTAAACCCCCACTGTAGGGTCAACTGTTTTCAATAAAGATGCCAAAGTAATTCAATGTGGAACCTACAGTCTTTTAAACGAATAGTGCTAGTACAACTGCTTCTTCATATGCAGAAAAACAGATTTTTAAAAACCTCTTATCTCACTCCCTATACATAAATTAACTCAAAATGTATCCAAATGCAAGAGTTAAGCCTTCTAGAAAAGAAATCTTTTGGCCGGGCATGGTGGCTCATGCCTGTAATTCAAGCACTTTGGGAGGCCAAGGCGGGCGGATCATGAGGTCAGGAGATGGGAGACCATCCTGGTTAACACAGTGAAACCCTGTCTCTTCTAAGAATAAAAAAAAAAATAAAAATAAAAAATTAGCCAGGTGTAGTGGCACGCACCTGTCATCCCAGCTACTCGGGAGGCTGAGGCCCGGAGAGTCACTTGAACCTGGGAGGCAGAGGTTGCAGTGAGCCAAGATTGCGCCCACTGCACTCCAGCCTGAGTGACACAGCAAGACTCCATCTCAAAAAAAAAAATCTTTTGATAAGACCCAAAAAGCACAGATAATAGAAAGAAAACACTAATAAGTTTTGACTTCAAAATTTAAAACACCTGCTCTCAAAAGTCTCAGGTGAGTAAATGAAAAGGCAAATGTAGACAGAAAAATCATCTGCAAAATAGATAAAGGACTTTTATCTAAAATACACAAAGAACTCTTACACCTCAAGAAGAAGAAAAACAACTCAATTAAAAGTGGGCAAAACAACTGGGTGCTGTAGTCTTCGCTATTTGGAAGCTGAGGCAGGAAGACTGAGCCCAGGAGTTAGAGACCAGCCTGGAAACAAGCAAGTGCACATCTCCAAAAAACCCAAAACCAAACAAAATGGGCAACAGATTTAAACTCACACTTCACCAAAGACCTATGAATCTCAGGTAAGCACATGGACAGATAGAGGCTATCATTAGTTATTAGGGAAATGCAAATAAAAACCACAAAGAGATACCATTAGCATGGTAAGATTGAAAAGACTGCTAGTACCAAGTGTTGGCAAGGTGTAGAGTAACTGGAATTCTCATACATTGCTTCTGGGAATTCAGAATGGTACAGCAGTTCTGGAAAACAGTTTGACAGTGTCTTATACAGTTAAACATACATTTACCATACAACCTAGCAATTTCACTTTGGGGAACAGACCCAAGATAAATGAACTCATATATCCACATAAAGACCTGTACGTGACTGGAGGACATCATGTGAAAGAAGCCAGGCATAGAAAGATACTTCATGTTCCTGCTCACGTGTGGAATCTGAAAAACCTGACCTCCTAGGAACAGAATGGTGGTCACCTGAGGCTGAGGTAGCCAGGGGGAGTGGGGATGGAGAGAGTCTGGTTAGAAGGCACACGTCACAGTCAGATGAGAGGAGTTAAAGAAAAGGAAAATGTCCAGAATAGGCAAACATATAGAAACAAAAACAAGTAATTGCCTGGGGCTGGATGTAGGAGTGGTGGATGAAGAGGATGGAAGAGGAGAGAAATACAGAGTGGCTATTAATGCTTACGGAGTTTCTTTAATGGATGATGAAAATGTTCTAAAATTCATCATGGTGATGAATTTTGAGTCAGGGCATAGCGCCAATGATGGTAAATGCAGCTCTGCACAACATCCTAAAAAAAACCACTGGACTATACATTTTATTTTATTTTAATTAATTTTTTTGAGATAGAGTCTTGCTCTGTCACCTAGGCTGGAGTGCAGTGGCATGATCTTGGCTCACTGCAACCTCTGCTTCCTGGGTTCAAGCGATTCTCCTGCCTCAGCCTCCTAAGTAGCTGGGATTACAGGTGCACGCCACCATGCCTGGCTAGTTTTTGTATTTTTAGTAGAGACAGGGTTTCACCATGTCCATGTCCATGTCCATGGCCAGGCTTGTCTCAAACTCCTGACCTCAAGTGATCCACCTGCCTTGGCCTCCCAAAGTGCTGGGATTACAGGCATGAGCCACCACACTGGGTTGATACAAAAGTCTTAAAAAAAGAAATCTAGCTGTTAAAAAGATTTTGTTACATGTAATTCAGTTATGTATACCAGTTTAATAGCCAATAACTAGAAAGAACCCAAATGTCCATTAACTTGAGAATGCTTAAACACACTAAAGTGTACAGATACAATAACATACATAAATCTCAAACATATCAGCTGCATGAAAGAAGCCAGACACCACAGACGGCATCCTATATGATTCCATTACATTCTGGAAAAGGCAAGCCATGGGGGCAGAGCAGAGGCTGTAAGTGGCTGCTGCTGGGGAGGGAGACTGACTGCAAAAAGGTCTCAGAAGCTTTTGGGGAGATGGACAGGGCCTGCATCTTGAGTGTGGTGGTGACGATATGAGATACATATTTATCAAAATTTGTTGAAGCTTTAAAAAACATGCACTGAACTTTAAACAGTAAATGAGCAAATTTTGTCTATAAATCAAGAAAGCTGAATTATTTTGGGGAAAAGCCCCTCCCAAACATCAGCATTTGAACAAAGTCCTTCGATCCCCAGGATCTGGCTGGCTTTTCTGCAGTGTGTTGCTCCAGAAACATTAAGTCTTTTCTTCTTTGCCACATAGGCCTGTCTGTTCCTCTCTTCCTATTTGTGTGCTGGAAGTCTCTTCATATTCTCCTTTCTTAGCTTTTTACCCAGGAGCTTAACTCAAGTCTACTTCCAGAGCTAACAGGGAATGAGCTCCCGTGGGAGCTGTGTTTCTCCCAAGCCCTGAGGGCTACACAAGGGATTGAGCCCTGTGAGTTTATATCCATTGTTTTCACTGGGGCTGCTCCTGGCTAGGGAGGGTGGCTGCTTTGCAGTTCTGTGCGATCCCTTTAGCCTGCCCAGGTTTTATTCTGGACATTTCCATTCCCTCACATAATCTAGCTTTGTTTCTCTAGACTCTTGGCCAAGGTTTTTGGTGTCAGTGTGTTCCTGGGACATGCCGTCCTAAAGTACAATGAAGTGATTTTCTAAAGAACCAGCACCACGTGATCTAACAAGACGGATGTGTACAGGGGAAATATGGGTCAGAATCTTTGCAATCAGGAACATCTCTGATAGCCCAGGCTGCGCGTCTCCTCCAGGGCCTGGGATGGTGGGCTGTCATTTCATCACAAGCACGCCTCCTAGACCACTTATGCAACCCAGGAACACGCGCTTCTTCCCCCAGCTCCCGACTCTGCATTCATGAAGCTTGTAGCTATGCCCACCTAAATCTCATCAAGCAACAGTACTCCCTGGGTATTTTAACCTCCCTGTTTCAGTATTTCTAGCTCCATTGCCATTATTTTACCAAAGATTATCTACGAGCCTTCCTTGAACTTTGTGTCATATTTCCTTTTGGTTATCATTTTCTGGTATTAGCAACATTTCCATATGAGTTAGGAATGGCCCCAGAGAAATGCTTACACCTACCTGACTTGGTAACAGTGAACTGTAAAGTATGTGAATTATTTCTCAATAATGTTAAAATAATGCAATGAGCAAATGTAAAAAACACTGAAATTGTTTCTGTCATAAAGGTAATGGTTGATGGATGAAGATGGTAAGTCCTGCCTCCTGCCTCCCCACCCCCATTTTCAGCAATCCTAATGCTGTGTCTTCCCAGCTTTTCTGGACATATGGCCTTGTCTTACCTGGGGCTATGAACACCAGGATGAGATTTTGAAATGTGCAGCACAGGCTAAACACCCAGAAAGTGGTCCTGGTTCCCTTCTCAGATCAAGAGAATGCCATCCTCAGAAGAAGATGTATGCAGCAGAGATTCCTGCACTTAGAAGAACCCAGCAGTGGGAGGGCTGGGATGCCCTTCACTCCTCCAGCCGGGGACCCTGGAGGGGCAGGGGTGCTGCTCAGTGGGGAGCTGGGGCTCCTGACCTTGGCAAATGACTCAACCTCAGCCTGGATCTCCTTCTCTGTCCAGTGAGACCCCAGCACTTCCCAGATAAGGGGAGATCCCCGGGAGCACACTAGTGCCAAGGACGGGTGAGTTCAAGCAGTGACAGTTGTTCTGAATGAAATCAAACAGGAAGTCATCAACGGTGCTCAAAGGTCATGCTGCAGAGTCTCCTGCCCTCAGAAGAGGCTGTGTGCAACAGTGTGTTCAAAAGGACCGGATTCCAAACAGCCCCTGGGTGACCTCACTTGGCCTCATTGGGGTTTAGGTGCCTCTAAATGGGGACAGAAACTCTTATTTTGCCTACCTTGCAAGCTTCACCCTAAAGCTCAAATTAATGGAAGTACACAGAAGTTGTGAAATTTTATTCTTCTATAAAATGACAAGCCCCTATCCACTGCCTATGTGGACCCTGATGGAAACTACCCTAGATATTCCCTACAGCTAAGCTCGGTGGAGGGCTAAGACTTGATTTCCATTTTCATAAATATGCCTTAGTTTTGCACAGAAAAAAATTTTTCCTTGCATGAACACCATTCTCTCCAAATCTGGCACCAGCAAAGATCATGCCTGGCACCTCATGCAGCACCTGTGATTCACCAAATATACTTCACCCACCTTCACAGCACCTGTGGGCTTTACCTCTGAGGACACTGAGACAGACAGCGCAGGCAACTCATCCAAAGTCACGCTGCTGGTTAAGTGTGAAGCATGAGGCCAGGCGCGGTGGCTCACACCTGTAATCCCAACATTTGGGAGGCCGACACGGGCAGATCACCTGAGGCCAAGAGTTTGAGACCAACCTAGCCAACATGGCAAAATCCCGTCTCTACTAAAAATATAAAATTCACCAGGCATGGTGGCAGGCGCCTGTAATTCCAGCTACTTGGAAGGCTGAAGCATGAGAATTGCTTGAACCCATGAGGTGGAGGTTGCAGTGAGCCAAGATCGTGCTACTGCACTCCAGGTTGGGCAACAGAGGGAGGAACTGTCTCAAAAAAAAAAAAAAAAAAAAAAAAGTATGGCCCTAAACTTGGGTGGTCTCTTGACTCCAGAGTTCAAGCTCCTAACCACCCCCAAAAAACAGCTCCCCTTCCCCTGCCTGGGCCCCCACTGCCATGTGCTAACAAAGAAAGCAAATCAAAGGGTTACTCACCTTGAATTGCAAGCAAAGTCCACATAATCTTACTTATATAAATCAAGTCAAGCAGAGGCTTCCGGAGAAACCCACCCTGCTGGCCCCTGATCTTGGACTTCTGAACCTCTAGAACTGTGAGAAAGTTCTGTGGTTCAAGCCACCTGGTCTGCACACTTGGTTGTGAGAGCCCTAGTGAATGAATGCACTGATCAAGGCTCCCCTATGATGAATCTGAAACATTATCCTAAATAAGAGGGGCCAGACACACAGGGCACATGTGATGTGTGTCCACTGAGCCAGAACACCCAGCACAGGTAACGCACAGTGGCAGGAAGGGGGCTGGGGGCTGCCAGGGACTCAGGGAATGGAAGAATGGGAGGGATGCTTAGTGTGGACGGGGTTTCTTTCTTTCGGGGTGAGGAAAACATTCTGGAACTAGACAGAAGTTGTGTTCACATAACATTGTGTACTAAATAATCACGAATCCTTCACTTTTACATGGTTTTCTGTTCCGTGAATTTCATCTCAGTAAAAAAATCTCTACATTAAAAGTAAATAAATCTTTTAAAATGGTCCAAGCTGGACATGCTGGCACCTGTCTATAGTCCTGGCTACTTGGAGGGCCAAGGTAGGAGGATCGTTTGAGCCTAGGAGTTCAAGTCCAGCCTGAGCAACACAGTTAAGGCCCTGTCTTTACATTAATTAATTAAATTAAATTTTAAAAGGTGATACAGATAAAATCTACTGTTAGAATATGATCTGTGGACTGCCACAGGAAGGAGTATGTTCAGAGTGTCATAAAGAACAGGAAAGAGAAGAAAAATTTTGCTGTAGGAGGATCGTTTGAGCCTAGGAGTTCAAGTCCAGCCTGAGCAACACAGTAAGGCCCTGTCTTTACATTAATTAATTAAATTAAATTTTAAAAGGTGATACAGATAAAATCTACTGTTAGAATATGATCTGTGGACTGCCACAGGAAGGAGTATGTTCAGAGTGTCATAAAGAACAGGAAAGAGAAGAAGAATTTTGCTTGTGGGTGACTTGGATGCAGCCCCCAACAGAGTTGGGCACTGCCCCTGCTGGGGAGGAAGGTAAAAATCATGCCGGAAAGAGGGGGGAGGAGGAGGTGGGGTGTCTTCCAGGCAAGGAGCACGAGCTGAGGTGTATGCAGGGAACAGGGACTGGGAGTCCCTCAGGCCCTGTGGGCTACTGGGAGCCAAAAGACAGGGACTGGGCGGAGGGAAGCCTGGGCAGGCTGGGTGCATGTGGCTGCCCTGGGCGGGACCTGCGGCTGGGGCTCCCCATGCCTCCTGAGTTCCCAAAACGCATGTGAAGCTTCAACACTGATGTTCAGGCCCCTCTCAAGAGAGTTAGAGTTAGTAATTTAGGAGTTAGGGACAGGAATCTACATTTCAAATAAAATACGTTATTTTTCAAAGCTCCCCAGGTGATTCTGGCGATTGCCCTTGTGGAAGCGTCTTTCTGTTTTACAGTAATGCTCTTGAATTACTAATTTTCAGATTAAAGAAGATTCACTATGCTCTGTATACTGTAAAAACAGAGAAGGGACACTCACTCATTTTCACAGGTTGTCCTAAAAAAACCTTCACCTACATGGCAAGTTCAATAACCAGAAAAGCAAATTTTCCCAGTATTAAAGATTGAACATTGGTATAAACACATATTTTTTTAAAAAAACACTGTAACTGTCTAAGTTATATAAAAAGGAAAACCAAATACATAAAAATGAAGAGAATACAAAAAGCCTCAGGATAACTAACAGGAAGCCCTTCCAAGTTTAGTACATATTTGCCCTTTAAATTACCCTGTCATTCTATATAACTCTGAGACTGTTGCCTAAATAATGATGAGTATACATTTTCCAAGAGCATATGGTTTTACTCTCATGATTCAAGGTCGACTGAAGTATAAATATTAAGCAACAGGAGTGGCCATTTGAAACGTGTGGAATAAATTACGCTTTTTACTTTCAACACCTGGTGTCACCAGCATAACGCAGTACCCGGTTCTGAGTGCACCATGTGGTGTAAGAGGGGTACCTGAACCCGGCAGCAGCCAGGCCTTCACGGGGGAGGGAAGCCTGAGACCCAGGTCACCCTTCCAGAAGGAGCATTTTAACCACACTCCAGACCACTGCTATTCCCAGGGAACATGCAGGTTTAACGGGTGGTGGTGATGTTTGTTTTAACTTCAAGCACAATGACGCAAGGAGAAGACTGCTGTGATACAGACCTGGAATGCTCTCTCTGGAGTATTTCACAGGGGATGGCTGCCTCCCCTTCCCAATCTTTGACCTTGTCACCACTGCACATGTAACTCTACTCCCAGAATTCACAGTTTGTCTTGTTTAAATTGGCTTGGTGATGACCTGCCTGAAATTAAAAATCTAAAATCTCAGGGAAAACCTCATTCTTTAAAGTAATTTGTGATCAGATCAGACTTCAAAAAACGGGAGATTTCAAAAGGAAAGACACAATCCTTTAACCATCATGCTGAAGGATCAGTGTCACCTCTCAAAAGGGATTAGTTGAATTTTAAAGCCTGGTCCAGTCAACCTACCTGACAATGTTAACAGCTTTCATTTGCACATTTGACTCCTGACAGTCAAGGCAAAGTAATGCTTGAGACATAATGAAAAAATAACAGCGCTGATATTTCACAACTTTAAAATGTGTTTTGAAACGAGGTCACTGCCTCGTAGCTTTCACAGCAAAGGGATCCTGTAAAAGCCTCTCTGCAGAAGCTGGTTTCTAACCACTCAGGTCCACAACCCCTCTTCCCTCCCCGACTGCTTGAGAAGTGTTTTACATTGATTATGACGCCCCCTCTTCTTCCCCACTCAATTCTATCCTGAGTGATCCTCTTCCAGATATCTTCACTGCTGCTCCCCCTCAAAGCTATAGTGATCTCTCCAAGATGCATGCCTGGCCGTGCCCCTGCCTGTCCAGTTGTGGGGACCTCTGTGTGGCAAGCAGCCTTTCACATGGCACCCACCAAGCCCCCACCTGGCATCCCTGTTGCTGTGTGACTCCTGCTCCCTGAGCATGGGTTTAGTGACTCATTGCCAACAAACAATCCAGAGGAAGTGATGGGATTCAGTTATAAAAGGACTGCGGCTTCCGTCCTGGGGGCTCTCCTCTGCTCTCAGATCGCCCACTGTGAGGGAAGCCAGCTGCCATGCTATGAGCATCTCCATGGAGATGCCACATGGAGAAGTGAGGTCTCCACCAACAGCCAGAAAGGACCAATGCCTGCCAGCTGCCAGGTAAGTGAGCTTGGAACCTCCCCAAGTCAAGCCTGGAGAAGGCCACAGTGCAGCCAGCACCTGAATGCAGCCTGTGACAGACCCCAAGTCAGAATCACACAGCTAAGCCACTCTTAGATCTTCAGCCAGAGAAACTGTGGGATGATTTATGTTGTTTTCAGTCACTAATTTTTGGGGTGATGTGCTCCTCAGCAGTGCATAAATTCTGGAGGGCCAATCCAATCCAAATGTCTTCACATGCTCACGAAGGCCAGTTGCTGCTCAGCCATGCCCCATGCTGCCTTGTGGTACTTTCTTTGCTTACAAGGTTGCTACTGCCTTTAAGGCCTCTCACTCTTCATTCTTCAGCACCCTACCTGGCAAAATCCTCCTTGTGCTTCCAGGTTTCCAGGTTGCTTCAAAAACCATCCTCCTGGTGCCATGGCCCTGACCCTGAGCCCTAGAGACAGAGCTGACCCTGGGACACTGCAGCCATTTGCCCCTGGCCTTGTACCTGCTGAGGTCTCCTCTCCCTAGTCGCTGGGGGCCCAGGCACCAGGAACTTATGCTTCTCGGCTCTCAGCCCTGGCACCTGGGTGTGGTGGGTATTTAAGAAGCATCTGCTCAGAGAGTAAACCACTGGTTAGTTGCCAACCTGATGCCCTTCCTCCCTGAACAAGGTCATGTATGTTTCCCACAAGGACATCTGATCTCACCACACTACAACCTGTGACATCAGGGTGTCAGCATATATGACTAGGTTTACCACCTTCTTGCAGACACTGTTTGAACTTTTTCAACTGTCCTGATAATGTGCTTTACAGCAAAAAGGGCGCAGTGCACAATCCCCATTGCATGTAGCTATGTCCTTTAGCCTCCTTCCATCTGGAACAATTCCTGCCTGTCTTTGGCATTCACAATCTTTTAAAGATTACAGACCATTGATTTGGTTGAATGTCCCTCAATTTGGTTTTGTCTGATGCTGTCTCCTGATTAGATTCAGATGGTGCATCTTGAGCAGGAATCTTTCGCAAATGATGCGGTGTTCTTCTCACTGCCTCCTATCAAACACCACGTGACTTCAACTTCCTCCATTATTGATGACATTCACTCTGATCACTTAAGGTGGTAACTGCCAGCCTTCTCCACAGAGGTTACTCTTTTGCCCTTTGTAGTTGATAAGCATTTTATGAAGAGGGACTTCGAAACCATGCAACATCTCATTTACCATCAAACCTGCCACTCGTTCATTTATTTATTTGTATCTGTATGGACTTATGGTTTCCTGTTATATCCAATGCTATCATTATTTCTTTTGATGCTTACATTGTCCCATTGCACACAGAGAGGTGAATTTCAGCAGGCTTCTCTGTCCCCTTGGCCTCTCTTCCTCATTCTTCCATTGCTTTCTGTTCAAGATGTTCCAGGCTCATCTTGGACTTCCCCTGTCCCAGCCCTGGCATCAGCCCTCTCTCCAAGGAGCTCTTGTTCTCTTGTAGAAAATGGTATTTAGATACTGAGATCTGAGTATAGAGTGTCCTCACTGTCACTGGGCTGCATCTGTCCACAAGCCCCCCCACCCCAGCAGAATACCTGTTATCTACATATAAACATACATACACACATTCACTTCTTTACACCTTTACATCTATAATCACTTTTGTACCTGTCTACATTTATTGAAAACGATGAATTCACAGCAATACACTCAATCCAATGCATACCACACGATCCATTCCAGTTTTCTGCACTTCTGTATTCATCACTCTCTTCTCTGACACTGGGAAACCTGGCTCCCACTAGCTGTAATGCAGTTACTTATCTGACTGATCCTTTCATATGTAACTAATTTCTAATGTCAGCTACCACCATCTCCCTTCAGGAGAGAAAAAGGCTGGTGGAGCTCTAGCCATAGTGTCCCATTCAAAGGAGGTGGCATGAGGCAGGGCAGTGGGAGAACTAGGGCCCTACTTCCAACTGAATCAGGTTCCTTTTCAAAACCTCCCTGGAAGCCCCACACATTTTTGCTTATCTCTCATTTATCATAACTAGCCACATGGGTCACTGAATAAAACAGGACCAGTAATTAAAAAAGAAGAGACTGGATATTTGGTGGCAATCAGCAATTTCTACCAATCTTACTTTTTATATTTATTGGCCAACATCCTGCTATCAGGGGTTACTGAAGACCTTGTATTAGTCTGTTCTCATGCTGCTAATAAAGACATACCCAAGACCAGATAATTTATAAAGGAAAGAGGTGTAATTGACTTACATTCAGCATAGCTGAGGAGGCCTCAGGAAACTTACAATCATGGCAGAAAGGGGAAAGAAAAAATGTCCTTCTTCACATGGTGGTGGCATCAAGGAGAAGAATGAGTGCACAGTGAAGGGGCAAGCCCCTTATAAAACCATCAGATTTCGTGAGAACTAACTATCATAAGAACAGGATGGGGGAAACCACCCCCATGATTCAATTATCTCCACCTGGTCCCTCCCATGACACATGGGAATTATGGGAACTACAGTTCAAGATGAGCTTTGGCTGGGGACACAGCCAAACCATATCATTCCACCCCTAGCCCCTCCTAAATCTTATGTCTTCACAGTCCAAAACACAATCTTGCCATCCCAACAGTCTCCCAAAGTCTTAACTCATTCCAGTATTAACTCAAAAGTGCAAGTCCAAAGTCTCACAAAGCAAGTTCCCTCTGCCCATGAGCCCCCAATATCAAAATCAAGTTAGTTACTTCTTACATACAATGAGGGTACAGCCATTGGATAAATAAACCCATTCCAAATGGGAGAAATTAGCCAAAACAAAGAGGCTACAGGCCCCATGCAAGTCTGAAATCCAACAGGGCAGTCATTACATCTTAAAGTTCCAAAATAATCTCCTTTGACTCCATGTCTCACATCCAGGGAGGTGGGGTCCCATGGCCTTGGGCAGCTCTGCCCCTGTGGCTTTGCAGGGTAGAGCCTCCCTCCCAGCTCCCTTCATGGACTGGCATTGAGTGTCTGCTGCTTTTCCAGGTGTGCGGTGCAAGCCTTTGGTGGATCCACCATTCTGGGGTCTGAAGGACCCTCTTTCCACAGCTCTACTAGGCAGTGCCCCAGTGGGGACTCTGTGTGTGGGGCTTCAACCCCACATTTTTCTTCTGCACTGCCCTAGCAGAGATTCTCCATGAGGGTTCTGCCCTGCAGCAAAATTCTGCCTTGACATCTAGGTGTCTCCATACATCCTCTGAAATCTAAGCAGAGGTTCCCAAACCTCAATTCTTGACCACTGTGTACCCACAGGCCCAACACCACATGTCAGCCACCAAGGTTTGGGGCTTGTACTCTCTGAAGCAATGGCCTGAGCTTTCTGTTGGCCCTTTTTAGCCACAGCTGGAGCTGAAGCAGCTGGAAGGCAGGGCACCATGTCCCAAGGCTGCATAGCATAGGTGGGCCCTGGGCCCAGCCCATAAAAGGATTTTTCCCTCCTAGGCCTTCAGGCCTGTGATGACAGGGGCTGCTGAGAATGTCTCTGACATGCCCTGGAGACATTTTCCCCATTGTTTCGGTGATTAACATTTGGTTCCTTGTTACTTATGCAAATTTCTGCAGTGGGCTTGAATTTCTCCCCAGAAAATAGGTTTTTCTTTTCTATCACATTGTCAGTCTGCAAATTTTCCAAATTTTTATGCTCTGCTTCCCTTTGAATGCTTTGGTGCTTAGAAATTTCTACCACCAAATACCCTTTATCATCTCTCTGTAGTTCAAAGTTCCACAGATCTCTAGGGCAGGGGCAAAATGCCGCCAGTCTCTTTACTAAAGCATAACACAGTAACCTTTGTTCCAGTTCCCAAGAAGTTCCAAAGTGGCTTCCACACTTTTGGGTATCCTTATGGCAGCTCTCTGTGGTAGGAACTTACTGTATTAGTCCATTCTCATGCTGCTATTAAAGACATACCTGACACTGGGTAATTTATCAAGGAAAGAGATTTAAATTGACTCATGTTCACATGGCTGAGGAGGCCTCAGGAAACTTATAATCATGGCAGAAGGGGAAGCAAACATATCCTTCTTCACATGGTGGCAACAAGGAGAAGAATGAGGGCCCGGTGAAGGGGGAAGCCTCTTATAAAACCATCAGATTTCATGAGAAGTAACTCACTATCACAAGAACAGGCTGGAGGGAACCGCCACCATGATTCAATTATCTCCACCTGCCCTCCCATGACACATCGGGATTATGGGGACTACAGTTCAAGATGAGATTTGGGTGGGACACAGCCAAATTATATCAGACCTCAAATGTATCTCTGGAAGCAGTCTGAGTCCTTACCCATCTCTAGGTTTATAAAATCCCAAGGAATGTCATCTTGAGTGCAAACAAACTGTTAGGCTTAAATGCCTGATCCAATAATGTATCACTACTTACTTGATCATCTAAGAATTCCATATGTGAGAAAATGCTGCAATTGGCCTCCCTGAGAGATTGCTGAGTCTCCAAGAAAACGACCCCCATGAGGACAGTTTATAGCCCCTGAGCTGTGTGAAAACACAGTGCCACAACAGATCAAAGCTCCAGCCCAAAACACCATGGCATTAAAGAGACAGGGGAGCAGAGAGCAGTGACAACAGTCCTAGCCCTCTGTCAATCCAAAGGAAAGAAAGAGGAAAAAAAAGGGAAGATAACAGTGTCAAGGAGGATAACCTCAGATACATGGGAACTGGCACGTGAGAAGCACCCTTCTGTAAGTAGGGAGATTTATTTTGCAAAATCCCCCAGCAGGCAAGCCTTGGCAATACATTTTAGATGAACTCATCCAAACTGACGCTGTGTCTTTGCAAGGAAAATTCAAAGGGCTGTATTTAATGCAAAGGTATTACAGTTTTTCTAGTGATAATACAGAAATACCATTTTCTGATATTGTTCTAATATCCTTCAGAACACAGATGTATATTCTGTGCAGCAGAAGAAAGTGGTATGGGCAGAGCACACACTTTTTTTTTTTTTTTTGTAGAGACGGGATCTCATTTGGCCAGCCTGGTTTCAAGCTTCAAGCCTCAAGTGATCCTTCTGCTCCAGCCTCCAAAAGTGCTGGGATTACAGGCATGAGCCACCACACCCGGCCCAGAGCACGCACTTTAGAACCAGATGTACTTCCTTTCAAAGTCAGGTAAAGCCCTGCCATCTTTTAGCTGTGTGATCTTGTTCAGGGTGTTTCATCTCAGTTCCAACTCCCAACAAATGGAGATACTAATGCCCACCTCAAACACTGATGTATGGAGATAACGTCCATTTATACACATTTGGCCCACACATGATTTCAATAACTCTTAGTTCCTCTGAGAAGGACAAATCACAGAATTACCATAAGGACTAAATAATAGAATATATCATAGATATCATAAATGTCCTTATGATAAAAAGCCATACACTAGTTATTTCGTATGGTTGACTGGTGTTCTCCATTATGAAATTTAACCTTTAATGTGCAGGAAAAACCTGTATAAGCCCTTCTCTGCATTAGTCAGCACAATATACTAAAAATGTCATGGCACATGCATGTTTCCACATTAGTATTCACAACAGCCAAGGGGTGGAAGCAATCCAAGTGTCCACTGACAAAAGAAGGGATAAACAAAATGTGGTGTATACACACAATAGAATATTACAGAGCCTTGAAAAGGCTGAAAGGAAGGAAATTGTGATCCATCCTACAACACAGATAAACCCTGAGAATATTATGCAAAGCAAAATAAGCCAGTCCACAAAAAGACAAATACCATATGATTCTACTTCTGTGATGTACCTAGAATAGTCAAATTCATAGAGACAGGAAACAGAATGGTGATTACTAGGAGCTCGGAGAGGGGTAAAATGAAGAGTTATTTAACGGATACAGAGTTTTAGTTCTACAAGAAGATGTTCTGGAGGTTGGTTGCACAACAATGTGAATATACTTAATACTACTCAACTATACACTTAAAAATAGTTAAGATGGTAAAATTAATGTGTTTTTCATGTTTAAAACATTATTTATTTTTGGAGACAGGGTCTCGCTATGTTGCCCAGGCTGGGGTGCAGTGGTACTCACAGGGCAATCATAGTGCACTGTGGCCTCTGACTCCCTGCCTCAGGGATCCTCCTGCCGCAGCCTCCTGAGTAACTGGAACTACAGGTGTATACCTCCACACCAGGATAAAAAACATTTTTCAGATGATGTAAGCTTTGCATAAGAATGCAGAGTCCTCATACCGATTAACGATGAACTGTGCTGCAGGTAGATTTATGCAGTTTGCTGCCCAGAGCTGAATCTGTATCCAGTTTCAGGGTATACTCTAGAATCTGCTTTCCTGAATAAATATCTGGGGTTTATTAGGATACAACTGGTAAATGAAAAAAACAGAACTTGACATCTTTTGCTATATAATAGCATCTTTTGCTAATACTCCCTTGGAGAAGCATAGGGTTTTAATGCTGGAAAAAGTTTAGAAAGTACATTTCAAAGCTGAAGAACATGAAAGCTATACTCCAACCGAACTAAATGATTTTTATGAGACCACATAGGTAGCAATCACAAGAAGAGCAGGAGAGAAGCAGCATCTCCCAGCTTCCTCTACAATCCTCTTGACACCCACAGTCCACTGGACTTAGCTCTCCACAAGTCCTTACCTTTGAACTGCACTGTTTACTACACTGCCACCAGGGGGCAGCAGGTGAATTAGTCTGGTATTCTAAAACCTCTAGACTAAAGACCCAATACTCTTCCATTACCCCTTCCCCAATCCCATGAAATAAATGTGCATATATGTGACTGCATTGACACAGTCTCAATAAGCCAGAAGTTTAAAAGAGACCCACATATATTTTTTAAACAAAACAAAGACTTGAGTCCAATGGACGTAACATCCTTACTAATCCTTTACTATTACTGATTTATTCTAATCCCAACAGATGTAATAGTCAATTAAGATGTTAGTTTTCTTATTTGTTTGTTTTGAGAGATGGAGTCGCACTGTTTCCCAGGCTGGTCTCAAACTCCTGGGCTCAAGCAATCCACCTGCCTTAGCCTCCTAAAGTGCTAGGATTACAGGTAATGGCCACTGCACCTGGCCTATATGTCAGTTTTAAACCAAAAATGACTCGACCACAGGATCAACACACAAAAAACAAACTCATTAAAAATGGGCAAAGGACATGAACAGACATTTCTTAAAAGAAGATACACAAGTGGCCAACAAACATACCAAAAAAAGCTCATCTTCACTAATCAGAGAAACGAAAATCAAAACCACAATGAGATACCATCTCATACCCATCAGGATGGCATTATCAAAAAGTAAAAAAAATAATAATAACAGATGCTAGTGAGGCTATTGAGAAAAGGGAATAATTATACACTGTGGGAATGTAAATTAGTTCAGCTACTGTGGAAAGCCGTTTGGAGTTTTCAGAGAACTTAAAACAGAGCTTCCCAGCAATCCCATTCCTGGATATATATCCAAAGGAAAATAGATCATTCTACCAAAAAGACACAGGCGCTCATACGTTCACTGCTGCACTATTGACAACAGCAAAGACATGAAATCAAAGTAGGTGCCCATCAATAGTGGACTGGATAAAGAAAACGTAGCACATATACACCATGGAATACTACACAGCCACAAAAAAGGAAGAAATTATGTCCTTTGCAGCAACACGGATGCAGTTGGAGGCCATACGCTTAAGTAAATTAAAGCAGGAGCAGAAAGCCTGGCCAGGCATGGTGGCTCACACTTGTAATCCTAACACTTTTTGGGAGGCTGAGGTGGGTGTGATCATTTGAGGTCAGGAGTTTGAGACCAGCCTGGCCAACATGGCAAAACCCCATCTCTACTAAAAATACAAAAATTACTCGGGCACGGTAGTGCGTGCCTGTGGTCCCAGCTACTTGGGAGGCGGAGGCAGGAGAATTGCTTGAGCCCAGGAAGTAGAGGTTGCAATAAGCCGAGATCACGCCACTGCACTCCAGCATGACAGAGCAAGACTCAGTCGAAAGAAAGAGAGAAAGAGAGAGAGAGCAAGAGAGAGAGAGCGAGAGACAGGGAGGGAGGGAGGGAGGGAAGGAAGAAGGAAGGAAGGAAGGAAGGAAGGAAGGAAGGAAGGAAGGAAGGAAGGAAGGAAGGAAGGAAGGAAGGAAGGAAGGTAGGTAGGTATGTCAGTCAAATACCACATGTTCTCACTTAGAAGTGGGAGCTAAACAGAGAGCACACATGGACACAAACCTGGGAGTAAGAGACACTGAGGACACTAGAGTGGGGAGTGGGAGAGAGGGAGGTAGGTAGGGGTGAAAATGACACACTGAGAACTGTGCTACTACCTGGGTGCAATACGCTCTGTAAAAAACCTGCACAGGTACTTCCTGTATCTAAAATAAAAGCTGAAATAATAAAAGGAAATAACATAACTGCTTCTTCTAGAATATCACATCATAATAAATAAATTACATTTACATGTTAAAAAAAAAACCCGACACTTTGGGAGGCCGAGGCAAGCAGAACACGAGGTCAGGAGATTGAGACCACCCTGGCCAACATGGTGAAACCCCATCTCTACTAAAATACAAAAAATTAGCTGGGCATGGTGGTGCACACCTGTAATCGCAGCTACTAGAGAGGCTGAGGCAGGGGAAGAGCTTGAACCTGGGAGGCGGAGGTTGCAGTGAGCCGAGATCAAGTCACTGTACCCGAGCCTGGCAACACAGCGAGACTCCATCTCAAAAAGAAAAAAAAAAGAGAGAGAGAGAAAGAAATCTATCCCATTTCTTTAACACCGGGAACCAAATCTTCCCAGCATGTGGCCTCTGAGGCTTCAGCCACAGCAACCTCCAAAGCCCATCTGATGTCTGCCCTCAGTCTTCCTTTGTCAGTTCAGTTTTTCCTTTGTGATGTCCCTATATTAGAAAGGAAGGTCTGTCAATATCAATAGGTCAAACGCTCCAGCAACTTTTCAGAAGGAATAACAGGGAAGTTCAAGTCACAAAATAAAACCGATATGCTACTATTCTTCCAAGTAGATGACAGGAACCTTCATTCTGTGTTTTTCAAATACTACCACCAACTGGAAGCCCAAACCACAGCAGTCAATGGATGAGGCTTGATTTTACAAAAGGACCTCCCTCAGCAATGTCCTGTGTA
This sequence comes from Plecturocebus donacophilus, assembly GCA_004027715.1. Classification (NCBI taxonomy): domain Eukaryota; kingdom Metazoa; phylum Chordata; class Mammalia; order Primates; family Pitheciidae; genus Plecturocebus; species Plecturocebus donacophilus. The sequence continues at coordinate 134,188 of PVKP010000881.1, read as the reverse complement.
CCCAGAGACTTTCCCAGTTTCATCACAAGGGAGGAGTGAGAGATGACAAACAACATTAACAGTGTTATTTTAGTAACTAACCCAGGAGTCAACTCCAGACTTTCAACCAATAGTGACTAGTGACCACTGTTCCTAAATCAAAGAGACAGATGCATGATTTTTGTTTCAAAAATTTCAAATCGTTTTCTTCCTTGAGCTCACCATGTTTTAATACGGAAAAAGGTATTCAAATGCAAGCTTTGACTGCTGCTGCAGACACATTAGAGCAGCCCGTTAAAAAAAAAAAAACTATGATGGGGCCAGGTGCAATGGCTCATGCCTGTAATCCCAGCACTATGGGATGCTGAGGCAGGCAGATCAGGAGGTCAGGAGTTCAAAACCAGCCTGGCCAATATGGTGAAACTCCATCTCTACTAAAAATAAAAAATGAGCTGGGTATGGTGGCACGTGCCTGTAGTCCCAGCTACTCAGGAAGCTGAGGCAAGAGAATCGCTTGAACCTGAAGGCAGAGGTTGCAGTGAGCTAAGGTTGCACCACTGCACTTCAGCTTGGGCAACAGAGGAAGACTCTGTCTCAAAAAAAAAAAAAAGAAAGAAAGAAAAAGAAAACCTATAATGGATCAGTGCAGGCAACATAGCAAGACCCCATCTCTATAAAAAATTTAAAAATTAGCAGGGTATGGTGGTGCATATCTGTGGTCCCAGCTACTTGGAGTCTGAGGCAAGAGGATCACTTGAGCCCAGGAGGTCGAGGCTGCAGGGAGCTGTGATTGTGCCACTGCACTCCAGCCTGGGCAACACAGTGAGACCCTGTCTAAAAAACAAACACCAACTCCAATGGTGTTCACTACAGTTAAAGGGCATTCAAACAAATTACTCTCTGCTGACATACAGTTTGTTCTCATGTAATCAACTATTCCCTGACCAATCCACTCTAGCATAAAACTGATGGCAAAAGCAAACAAGGCACTACTAGTCACTAATGGTCACACAGGAATGAGATGCTCGGGAATGAAATGCATATAATGGATGGATCTTGCATTGCAAAATGCACTATGAATTCAGATATTATTTTGTAATAGTTTGCCAAATATAATCTCTCAATTAGTGAGATTTAAGAATGACTCATAATATTCTGGCTTTATTTTTCAGTATAGTTACCATATTTCAATGTAAAAAATCATCAGAAAACCAGTATTTATTTTGATAATGGGTATATAACGTAAATTTAATCCAATAACTTATAAAAGAATGATTAAAAACAAATTTTTATAATTTCAAAAACCTAATAAAAATAGAAATAACACATCTATTAGGACGGCTCAAATGAAGAAACACCAACTTGATAACATGAGGTGCCGAGAGGGACATGATGCAACTGGAACTCTCACCGTTGCAGGTGAGAATGCAAAGCAGTACAGGACTGTGGAAAGTTTCCTATAAAATTAAATCTAGAAGTTTCTGACAAAATTATATCCCAGCAACTGCACTTCTAGGAATTTACCCTAGAAAGATGAAAGAGGACTTGTATACAGAAGCTGTATTCAAAATCACCAAAAACTGTAAATAATCCAAATGGCCCTCAACTGTTAGTGAATACACATGCTGCAGTATGTCCAGACAATGGCGAAAAGAAAGGATACACAAACAGATGAATCTCAAAGGCACTGTCAGAGTGAAAAGTCAACCTCAAAGGTTGCACATTGTATCACTCCACTTATATGACATTCTGGAAAAGGCAAAACATACGAGGATGAAGAACAAATCAGAGCTATCAGGGTTTGAGGAGGGGAAGGGTTGGACTACAGAGGGGCAGAATGAGGGAGGGTTTGTTTTGTTTCCTGGCTTTTTGGTGATGGGATTACTCTGTATACCATTGGTGATGGCTAGTACAAGAATCCACACATTTTAAAGCTATCCACATTATACAAACAAGCTGGTTTTACTGTATGTAAACTTAATAATAATGAATGAAAGCATGAGAGCATGCAACTACTCTAAAACAGTTAAAAATGAAAGGTAAAAGAATAAGAACACTCTGAATCTAATTAATGCCTGGCATACAAAATTATTTTTAAGAGACAAGCGATGCATATACCAAATATAATAGATGGAATTTTAAAATTCCGACTTGAATAAACCAACTGCACAGGACTTGTTTTAGAAAAACAGGCCAGGCACAGTGGCTCACGCCTGTAATCCCAGCACTTTGGGGGGCAGAGGTGGGTGGATCACCTGAGGCAGGAGTTTAAGATCAGCCTGGCCAACATGGTGAAACCCCGTCTCTACTAAAAATACAAAAATTAGCTGGACATGGTGGCAGGTGCCTGTAATCCCAGCTACTCAAGAGGCTAAGGCAGGAGAATCGCTTGAACCCAAGAGGTGAAGGTTGCAATGAGCCAGGATCATGCCATTGCACTCCAGCCTGGGTGACAGAGCAAGACGCCATCTCAAAAACAGAAAGAGAGAAAGAAAAGAAAAAGAAAGGAAATAAAAATACAGTATTAAAAGATATTAAGGAATACTTTTCATTGTTGAGTAGAATTATATTTATGTTAAAAGCCCTCAAAATTCATACTAAAATATTTGGGGATGAAATGACATGATTTCCGGCATTTGCTTCAAAATTCTCGAGAAACAAGCAAATAAACAAAACTCCAAAACACAAAGTGAGGAGGGCACACAGAACAAGCACGGCAAAGCCAGTGTGGTGCACTGATCTCTGACCCGGGTGGGGGACACACGAGGGTTACTATACTTTTGAGTATGTCTGGAAATGTTCACAGCAAAATTCTGAAAAGGGGAAAGAAAGGCAAGAAGGGGAGAAGGAAAGGAGGGAGGGCAGTAGGGAGGAAAGAAGGGTTCATCAACTAGATGTGCCTCTGTCGCTGCAGGAACCAAGTTCAAGGCCAATTTGTACCTAATTGTTATGTATTAAGGGTGGGAATGATATTTTCACTTGCCTTTCTTCACCAGGGGTTCGTTATTTACTCAGGACAACTAAAATAATATCGGAAGGAAGATAGGAAAGGGAAATAGATGTTTTCTAAGAGAGCCCTGATGACTGAGTTGACTCTGAAAACCACTCATTTGATGGGGAGATAATGGACTCTGTGTGTCCATAGAGAATGGCCGAACACCAAATGTACTCCTCTTTCTTTCCACAGTAGCGACCACCTTCACCTCTACAGCTATAATCCCAAACACTGCCAATGGAGAGAGAGCCTCCCTGGACACAAGTTTACAGATATCCTGCCAATTTTGTTTTTATTCTACATAATAAAAACATCCATTTATGCCACCACTACACTGAAACCTGAGAGTCCAGAATGTGTCGCATTTGTGTAAGGTATCTGCCAGTTAGCCCAGATGGAAAGTGACACAGAGGCTCGAGAAACCCAGTGAGAAGCAGGTGACCGAGCTTCTGGAAAGCTCCCACAGTCAGTACATTCCCAGTTATATCCCAGCTAACATCAAAGCCCAGAACCCTGGTACTGCTGGCTTAGCTGTGAGTCTACTTGACTTCTGTTGTAAAAGATCTTGCTGTTCACAGTTCCTAAAATTATCATGTTAACTGTGACTTATACTTCATAAAGGTTCCCTGCAATGCCGTCAAACCATTCTTTGTTCATTTATGAGATACACTAATTTCCTCTTGTAAGTTTTTATTAAGCTTTTATAATCTGGATCTAACTTTGCAGAAAACCAAATCAAGGGAGGAAGAGTAATTCAAAGTAGGCAGTTATGATTATTTTCAATAACACCTCAAAGAACACTTTTCAAACCTCATTTAATGCTAGTAAGTTAATAAAACCATCATGAGATGTAAAAATATTAATTTTCATTAACTTACCTGCTTCACACTCCCAAGTACAGATGACAACAGCAAGAAAAGGTAATTAACACTCAAAAGCTTGGGAAGTAGATGTGGTAATTTGAAAAATGGACAAGAATACAGCATCACATGGGGAGTTTTCCCACATACCCTCTTTCTTACTCTAATTTACTTTGGCCTGCCTCAGAACATCAATAATCTCGACTAATTGGAAGTAAGTTCTTTCTTACTGGGTGTCTACTGTGTGGAAAGCATGATGGCGGACTTCAAATGAGGAAGGTGTGCTTCTCACCCAATCAGAGCTTACAGCCCAGCAATGTCTGGCCTAGTATGCAAAATAATTAATTATGCAAAACAAAATAACATGAAATTCAAGTAAGTAAAAGAGCAGTTGCAGCAAAACCACCCCCAGGGTGCAGAGGCAGGAGAGCCTACTGCTGTGGGGAGAGGAGGGCCTAGGAGCTGTGGGGCTCAGCAGCTCAGTCTCTCCCACTTTCTCCTGTGTTTGTCTTGCCCCTCTCATCCTCCTCCAAGGCAAACACAGGATCCAGAATTCCTCTTCCCCAAGGCAGGTCACAGGAACCAGAACCTCTTCCCTCAAAGCCAGCCATAAACCTAAAAACACTACTGTAGTCTTCCTCCCACCTTTCTGTGTAACAGCTGGCCATAAAGAACTTGGACAGTGAGGACGTTCTAAAGAACCTGGTCCCGACCATGCCTGGAAGGACAACATGCTACAACAGAGAGGCCAAGAAGAACCTGAGGAGACAGGCCTTGCAGGGCTTCCCCACTCAGCCTAGTTCCATCAGCTCACACCCTTTTTTCCAATCGCATTTCCATATGGCGGTCCATCCTTCTTCAAATCTAAGCAAAAACTGGAGAGTTCACTCTGGGTCTTTGGGCCTTCATCCTGAAAGCTCCTGTGTCATGCATGATCGAACACATGTGTTTTGCTTTTCTATTGTTAATCTTTATCATGGGGTGTCAGCATGACTGTTATGATTGGGTAGACAGGGATCACCCTCTTTCTGCCCCTACAGAGTAAATCAAAGAAGGTTCTGAGCACTGTTCTGCTGATGGAACCCATGTCTCCTGTCAGCCCAAAGCCCCTCCCCTCAGCACTGAGGAAGGAGGGACCTGCCAAGTCTAGACCTGATGGGCCCGCCTCGGTGTAGAAGAGCAGCAGAAGCACACCTTGGGGATGACTGGCACCTGGTCTTACTCTGCCATAAATGCCTGAGGATCTGCTCTGATCCTGTGATGGCTGCTGCATCACAAAGTGACGCTGATGGAACAAAGGCCCCCGCAAACATGTCCATGCCCTAATCTCCAGAACCTTTGACTATGGCACCTCACATAGCAAAGGGACTTTGCAGATGTCATTGATTAGGGAAGCTGAGATGAGAACATCCTGGGTAATCTACAGGGCCCTGAAACCAATGGCAAATATCCTTATAAGAAACAGAAGAGAAGATGGACACCCAGGAGGAGGCCATGTGAAGACGGAAGCAGAGCTGGGAGCTGTTTAGCCACTTGCCGAGGAGCCACCAGAAGCTGAAAAAGGCAGGGAAAGAATTTCCATAGAGCCTCTGGAGGAGGGCAGCCCTGACAGCAGCCTGATTTCTGGTTTTGGATTCTGTGAGCCAAGAATAAATTTTTGTTGTTTTAAGCCTCCCACTTTATGGTGATTTGCTATGGAAGCCCTAGTAAATGAATACTGTTACTAAGTAACACTTGTGTGTCAAGTCAGGATAGCAAAGGCTGCCTTGGCTTAGGCTGAGTATGACAGCCAGGGTTCGCAAGTGATGGAAGAACTGCCAGGGGAAGCCATGGAATCTGCACCCTGTAGATCTGACAGGTAAGATATTCTCAAGGCAGCAGGACCTCATTTCAATTTCAACCTACCCAAAGAAACTGTTTCACCTGTTGGCCCAGTCCACAGTTACAAGACTAAAGGCAAAAGGAACTACATATATTAATAAAAATAGGGCTCTCGTTGATTAAGTGGTTGCCATAGGGCAAGATGGCAATTCTGACACTGAGACACACCCAGACATACTGAACAAGTAGGGAAATGAGCCACAGGCAATGGGAGTGGGTTTCTCACTGCTGGAGTGGGAGGTGAGACACAAGCAGGGAAAAGGCGAGAGTCATCCATGGGTAATGGATTAGAGCTGGAGACAGCAGTGTGAACTCACAGAAATAGATGGCTCCATGCAGAAGTATTTACTGATATGTTTATATGCACAGGTCAGTACACAAATAGACATTTCCTTGCTCCATCAGCTGAGAGGACCTAAAAGCAATGCCACTGCAGTAGAAATGAGCACACCAGCATCCAGCTTGTGGTTTCTAATACCATCTCCAACAGAGGGGAACAGAGCTCCCTAGAGAAATGGCCGAACCTAAGACTGGAGCAGGGAATACACAAGATGAATCTAGGGCATCTAACAATACCGGAAAGCAAGGAAATGCTCAAAAATGAACAAATATAGCAGCCCACAATGATATGGCAAGTCAAAGGGACCCAGGAGACAACAGAACAGGCTCCCAAAGGCCAAAGCAGGAACAATTGGAGAACAAAAAAAGGAGTACTGGATTACAACCTAAAGCATAAAATAAGTATATGTGAGTCCATCATGATATAAATGGTTGAGCAAATAAATGCAAGAAAACAGACAAACTCCCTGCACAGAAGAATTCCAAATAACATATGTAGATACTTTCCCCTTAAAGAGATGAAGCATAAATAACTCCTCCCACCAGAAGTGCAGGCTTCTCACTGTGACTTCCTTTCAAAGCACAGTATGAAGAGAGGGGGAAAGTGTGACTTTATAGTGGAGAAACCTGCCAATCACTATTTCAGTCAGGTAGTCAAGGTCAAAAGCAAAAGAGAGAAGTCATGTAGACAGCACATAGGCTTGATATGATGTAATGCAAACAGCACTTTACCTCTGTGGTCTTCCTCCCAATCTCCATACCCCTGTGGCAGTGACTATGTGGTGAGGCCTAAAGCAAAGCATCAATTATGCTAGGGTTGTTGTGAACTGAGATTTGTGGAGTGTAAGAAAGAGGCATGGATATAACTTCTATGGCATCAAGCAAAAGTGCTGTAGTCCAGAAACAGACTTGGATGTTACCAGAACAAGCTCATGAAATATTTTATCTTGAACAGTGGTTTTCCCTATCTCTGTCTGTTGAAATGGCTTAAAAACAACTGCCAATCCAACAGTAATGAGCACCCTATTAGGTCCAGATTATGGTCTCTATGTACCATTTTTAACTTTAAAACAGCTAACCAGGGCTCCTTGGAGAAACAGCTGATTCCAAAATTGGGGCAATAAATCTGACTACAACTTCCTCTTACTGTTGGAACTTCAAAACTTATGATGACCTACAGAACCCTCTCTGCCTGGCTCCCTCTCCAGTCCCATCTCCTCCCTGCCAAGGACTCAGCCACACTCACCTTCTTTTGTCTCCTCAAATCTGTGGTTGGCAGAATAATGGCCACCCAAAGATGTTCATATCCTAACCCCTGGAACCTATCTGTTACCTCCTATGGCAAAAGAGACTCCACAGATGTGAGCACCTTGAGATGCAGAGATTAATCTCGATTACTCAAGTAGGCCAATCTAATCAATTGAGGAATCCATAAAACTGGAAAACCTGTCTGGGATCAGATCCAACAGATGTGATGACAAAAACAGAGTCAGAGAAGGGCAATGTTGTCAGCTTTGAATATGGGGAAAAGGGACAATAAACCAAGAAATGCAGGTGGCCTCTAGCAGCTGCAAAAGCAAGAAAATAGATTCCCTCTAGAGCCTCCAGACAGCTGTTATTACACACATCTTTTTAATTAAAAAGTCCAAAATCACCCAGCTAGTAAGTGGCAGTGCCAGGGTGAGAAGCCAGGCAGTCTGACACACAAATATTAGCATCTAGGTAAGGGTGCCCCACATAATAGAAATTCCAGCACTTTTTTCATCTATTAACACAATACCCTCCAGTGTTCAGAATAGCTATTAATAAATAGCTGCTGAATATGAATGAATGGGACAAAGATATAATTTCCCCCTGCTATTCTTTTCTTGGTGGGGAAAAAAAGAAAAGAAAAGAAAAGAAAAAAAAAACCCTCTGTTATGGAAAGTAAAATATGTACAAAAGTAGGATAATGATATAAGGAAATCTCAAATACTCATCTCGCAACTTCAACACTTATCAACATAGGGCCAATCTTAATGCTAGCGTTAGTTTGGTATTATATTCTCTGGTAGAAATACTCCCCCTTCAATAGTCTTTTTCAGAATCACATGTTCCCAGCTCTCATTACAGTTTCCTTTATCTGTGTTAACATGAATTTTAAAAAGAAACCTTGGGCCGGGCGCGGTGGCTCACGCCTGTAATCCCAGCACTTTGGGAGGCCGAGGCGGGTGGATCACGAGGTCAAAGAGATCGAGACCATCCTGGCCAACACAGTGAAACCCCGTCTCTACTAAAGTACAAAAAATTAGCCGGACGTGGTGGTGCGTGCCTGTAGTCCCAGCTACTCGGGAGGCTGAGGCAGGAGAATTGCTTGAAACCGGAAAAACGGAAGTTGCAGTGAGCCGGGATCACGTCACTGCACTCCAGCCTGGCGATAGAGCAAGACTCCGTCTCAAAAAAAAAAAAAAAAAAAAAAAAAGAAACCTTAAAATGGGCAGGTCTTTCTAAGCAAGACACAACACAAAGACACTGTAAAGGGAAGACTGACATTTTTAACTATGTAAAATTAAAAATTTTTTTGCAAAGCCTAGAGATTGTATTACACAAATTACAAAAAATGGGGTGGAAATAGTTACAGTATGTATGACAAAAAATTAGTATTCTCAATGTATAATTCTTATAAATCAAAAGAAAAGATCACAACCCCATAGAAAAATAGATGCAGAAATGAACATACAGTTTCCCTACTATTCTTTCCTTCCCTTTCCCGCCTCCTTTAATTAAAAACTTAAAAAATTAATTATCTGTTGCCCACGCTGGAGCAGTGGTGTGATCACAGCTCGCTGCAGCCTCAACTTCCTGGGATCAAAGGATCCCCCTGCCTCCGCCTCCCAAAGTGCTGAAATTATGGTATAAGCCACCATACTTGGCTCCCCCACTACTAAAATGACAAAGAGACGAGGGCTTCCAACTGTTACTATTTGTCAGCATACTTCCTCTGGTGCTCTAGAATTTTGGAGCAATGAACGCTCTAGAATAGAGGCTAACAGTTCTCACCTGTAAGCTTGTTTCTTCAAAGAAATGTTGCCTTGGAATCCAGAACCTCAGTAAGCCCGAGAGTCTTAAAAACTTTTGACTTCACAGTCCTTCCAAATGACTCAAGGAAAAGTAAGTCCATCTCACATGGTGACCAGAAGGTCCGTGGGGACCAAATACCCAGTTTTCAGTCCTGTTGGGAGGTGAGATAAGAAGTAGTCAAGTGAGGAAAGTTAAATGTTTAAGAGACAAGGGGCTTAGAAACAAACATAAATGACCTAACTCCCATTAGAAAGCAATCTCAGACCCTGGGCACATGCCTAATGAAGGAATATATTTTTATTCAGTGCAAAAATGTAGTCCACATGCTTGAGGGGCCAAAGAATGCCTTGAATAGAGGAATGTTCCCAGTGACCTAGAGAAAGGGCTCAAAGTTCTCAAGACCGCCTTGGTAAGTATCCATCAGCAGACAAATGGATCAAGAAATGTGCTACATACACACAATCGAGTACTATTCAGCCATTAAAAAGGAGATCCTGTCATTTGCAACAATATGGTGGAGCTGGGGGCCATTATATTCAGTGAAATAAGCCAGGCACAGAAAGACAAACTTCACATGTTCTCACTCATTTGTGGGAGCCAAAAATTAAAACAATTGAACTCACTGAGATACGGATCAGAATGATGGTTACCAGAGGCTGGGAAGGGTAGTTGGGGGTTGGGGGAAAGTGGAGATGGTTAATGGGTACAAAAATATAGAAAGCAGGAATACAATCTAATATTTTATAGCACAACAGGGTGACTATAGTAATAATGTAATTGTACATTTAAAAATAACTAAAAGAGTATCATTAGATTGTCTGCAACACAAAAGATAAATGCTTGATATGATGGATACCCCATTTACCCTGATGTGATTATTACACATTGTATTTCATATACCCTGTAATGAGGGTTTATTACTACACATTGTATCTCATATACCCCGTAATGAGGGTTTATTATTACACATTGTAACTCATAAACCCTGTAATGAGGGTTTATTACACATTGTAACTCATATACCCTTTAATGAGGATTACACATTGTATCTCATATACCCTGTAATGAGGGTTCATTACATATTGTATCCCATATACCCTGTGATGAGGGTTTATTATTACACATTGTAACTCATATACCCTGTAATGAGGGTTTATTACACATTGTAACTCATATACTCTTTAATGAGGATTACACATTGTATCTCATATACCCTGTAATGAGGGTTTACTACATATTGTATCCCATATACCCTGTAATGAGGGTTTATTACACATTGTATCTCATATACTCTGTAATGAGGGTTTATTATTACACATTGTATCCCATATACCCTGTAATGAGGGTTTATTATTACGTGTTGTATCCCATATACCCTATAATGAGGGTTAATTATGCATTGTATCTCACATACTCTGTAATGAGGGTTTATTATTACACATGTATCTCATATACACCTACTACTAGGTACCCACAAAAATTACAAATCAAAAAAGATCTGCTTGAGAAATAACAGCTATATACTCTCCTACAAATAAGAAAAGTAAGTAGGGAAAGAAAAAGAGTGTATTCTCAGCCATCAGGCAAAGCCGATTTTAGTAATGCTGAGCTCCTATTTTGGTAATGTTGAGCTTCTTTGATGAAGGTTTCCAAGTCTTTAAAGTCAGATAAATTTAGATTTAAAAAAATTCAAACCACTTCTGAAGTAGACTTGCCAAAAATGGTGAGCATGAACCTAATTAAGCCTCTAGATCTAACTTGACAGGAATATAGGAGACGGAGAAGCAGGGCGAACCATACTCCACGAAAAGCGGCCCAACAGATCCAGAATGTGAGGCACCCTACAGACAATCAACTAAGTAACATGGACAGTCATTGGCATTAAAGAAACCCACAAAGGCTGCTCTAGACCTGGGTCAGCAAAGCACAGCCTGTGGGTAAGTCCAGCCTGTGGGTGGATTTTAAAACACAAAAACTTTGGAAATTAAATATTACTGGAACATAGCCATGCTTATCCATTTACTATCACCCCGGGCTACTTCTGCATGACAATGGCAGAGCTGAGCAGTTGAGGCAGAGACCACAAGGCCTGCAAAACCTAAAAGAGCTGGTATCTGACCCTTCACAAAGACATCTGCCACCCCTGCCCTAGACTGAAAGAGACAACAGCTGGACACGGTGCCTCACACCTGTAATAGCAGCACTTCGGGAGGCCAAGGCAGGTGGAACCCTTGAATTCAGGAGTTTGAGACCAGCCTGGCCAATATAGTGAAACCCCCATCTATACTAAAAATACAAAAAAATTAGCTGGGCATGGTGGCAGGCGCCTGTAATCCCAGCTACTTGGGAGGCTGAGGCAGGAGAATTGCTTGAACCCAGGAGGCAGAGATTGCGGTGAGCCAAGATTGTGCCACTGCACTCCAGCCTGGATGACAGAGTGAGTGAGACTCCATCTCAAAAAAAAAGATCGGCCTGGGCAACATGGCAAGACCCGTCTCTACAAAAACTAAAATTAAAAAGAAAAAAATTTTTTTAAAAAGCTGGGCATTGTGGCAAACACCTACAATCCCAGCTACCCAGAAGGCTGAGGCGGGAGGATGGCTTGAATCAGAGTTCGAGGTTACTGTGAGCTGTGATCTCAACACAGCTACATCCTGTCTCTAAAATAAAAGGATAACAGTCAACAAATTCTTGTCTGGATTTGGATTCAAACAAACCAACAGTAAAATAAGTGCATTTTTGAGGTGATCAAGGAAATTTGATCATGGACTAGGTTTTAGAAAATGTTAAGGAATTACTGTCAATTTCATCAGGAGGTGATAATTATATTATGGTTACACAAGCAAATGCCCTCTCTTTGGAGAAGCATACTGAACAATTTAGGGGTGAAATGTCATGTTGTCTGGAATAAACTGCTTTAAACTCCTTCAGCCACAACCAAAAAAAAAAAAAAAAAAAAATTAAAAAAGAAGTAGATATGGCCAAACAAGACTTGTGAAGTCCATTTGATAGATATTTGGAAATTCATTATGTGACTTCACTGTGCTTTTACATTTGCTTAAAATTGGCCTAATGAAGCAAAAAAATATTGAAAAAAAAAAAACAACAGAAAAAAAAACAGAACCTTGATCAAAAAGTAGAGGTTATCACCAAGAGCCTTGCTTTCCAGGCACCCACCACCCCCGGCCACAACCCTCTCCACACGAAGTCGAGCCTCAGCACACCAGTGGTTTGCCTTTTCTCTGAACATTCTGTCATTTTCAGCTCGTTGTTTTTGCTCATGGTGTTGGCCAACCTTTCCACTTCTCTGCCTATAAAAAACCATTCTCAGCCAGGCACAGTGGCTCATGCCTGTAATCTCAACACTTTGGGAGGCCGAGTTGGGTGGATCACCTGAGGTCAGAAGTTCAAGACCAGCCTGACCAACATGGTGAAACCCCATCTCTACTAAAAATACAAAAATTAGCTGGGCATGGTGGCAGGTGCCTGTAATCCCAGTTACTCAGGAGGCTGAGGCAGAAGAATAGCTTGAACCTGGGAAGCGGAGGTTGAGGTGAGCCGAGATCGCACCACTGCACTCCAGCCTGGGCGACAAGAGCAAGACTTTGTCTCAAAAACAAAACAAACAAACAAAAAGAAAAACCAACAACAATAACATATCACTCTCTGCTTAAGGTCTGTCCAACTTTGACCTTCTCCTGGCCCTCCAGTGAGCACTCACCTCTCAGTTCCAACAGCACGCTGCCTCTGGTTTCCTTCTTCTCTACATTCTAGCTATTTACCAGGTCTGTTACCTCATGATGCCATACAATCCCAGAGACTTCCAATAGCTGAGTCTTTTCTGTAAATCCATCTCAGGGGGTATCATGACACCTTTTATGGAGCAAGCACCACAGTCCAAGGCCTCACAGCCTAAACACGGCTGCCCTGTTCTCAGCAGTTTTACTGACAATAGAGCTTCAACTGAAGAATGAATTCCTGTTCAGCAGGACACTGGCCATGTTTAACTGAGGCCTCTTAAAATTCCTAATAGATTTTGCTTAGATGGAGGATGTTCTAGAGAGGACCGCGAAGTGCATGATTTTGTCCTCTTATTGCCACCTTTCCTTGGGTCCTGACCCTCTTCAAGCACTGCTGCACTACATACACCTCCACACCAGCTTGCGGGTGCCCTGGCTCGCGGCTGGTACAAAGCTTTCCAATGACTTCACTTCAAGAATGGACACAGATTGGAAATCTTACTAATAAAGAGAAAAATGAACAGATAATTTTTGTGTGTGTGAGACGGAGTCTAGCTCTGTCACCCAGGCTGGAGTGCAGTAGCACAATCTCGGTTCACTGCAACCTCCGCCTCCTGGGTCCGAGTGATTCTCCTGCCTCAGCTTCTGGTAGGTGGAATTACAGGCATCTGCCACCATGCCCAGCTAATTTTTTGTAATTTTCGTAGAGACAGGGTTTCATTGTGTTGGCCAGGGTGGTCTATAACTCTTAACCTCGTGATCCGCCCGCCTCGGCCTCCCAAAGTGCAGGGATTACAAGGGTGAGCCACTGCGCCCAGCTAAGATCATTTTTAAATCCCTCTTCTATTCTACTTACTGCTAGCTGATATCCAAGATCACCACAATAACCACCCTCTCCTAACTAGTAGTAGTTAGGGTCCAGTTAGTAAAGTCAACTAGCCCAAATTATTTCCATACAAAAATCCACCAACTAGAAATTAATTTAATTTTGCAAACTCAATTTTTATAATACAAATCTCTACTAGAGCACAGTGGTCTGCTTATTCAGGAAAGTCTGGCTTCTCCTGCGAATAGTTTCAGGAAAACAAAGCATTTTGGGAAAATAAGGGCAAACTGCAGGTGCTCCTCATCTGAGGATTCAAGAAATTGAATGAGGCCAGGGAAAAGTCTTCATTTACAGGTAAACGTACATAAGGACACGTTCATGTGTGTAAGACCTACACTTTATAAAGGTCACTTTTAGTTTTTAATCAATAATTTCTCCTGGGACATTTAGCAAAATGAATAACCTGCTTTAAAAAAAAGGCCACAGGCCAGGCGCAGTGGCTCACACCTGTAATCTCAGAACTTTGGGAGGCCGAGGCAGGCAGATCACGAGGTCAGGAGTTTGAGACCATCCTGACCAACGTGAAATCGCCCATCTGTACTAAAAATGCAAAAATATTAGCCGGGCATGATGGTGTACACCTGCAATCCTAGTTACTCAGGAGGCTGGGGCAGAAGAATTGCTTGAACCTGGGAGGTTGCGGTGAGCCGAAATCAAGCCACTGCAACTCCAGCCTGGGAGAGAGTGAGACTCCGTCTTAGAAAAAAAAAAAAAAAGCCACAAATCTAGTGCATTTTCTTATCACTTCAATATTAATCAACTAAGCGTGGTGTTAAGAAGCCGTGTTCAAAAAACACCTCAGTCGGCTTCTGAGCCTGCGTCGTTGTCCTTGGCCCACAAACAGCAGGGATAACCATAATTAATAATCAAGGCAGTTAAGTTTCTCCAAAATTTCAGAAGTTTCACTAATGGCTCCAAAGAAACCTTAGATCAGAAATTCACAAGTGCCAGGAGATGTTTTTAGATTTCTTTTGCAGCTTTTAGTCTCCTTGCAAACAGGAAGTCTTTAAAATTAAAAACAGTTTCTGAGAAGCGTTAGCCCGGTTCAGCTCGGAGTGCTCTGAAAGGCGGCGTGTGGGCGCTCACGTTTCCTTTGCAGGAAAGCAGCAGCGGGAGACGGTTCCTGGCTTTGGCCGCCCTCCGCCCGTTTCGGCAATCGCCAGGCTGGGAGGACGCGTTTGGGGCCCACTGTCCCCACCCTCCGGCTGGCCCCGCCAGCGGCGCTCCAGGCCTCCTCCTTCGCCCGCGGGGACGCCGGGTGCTGCGGCCGCGGCCCGGACGCCGCGCAGGGAGCGACGGCCCGAGTCCCTGCGAGCCCCAGGACACCCCGCGCGGGGGGCGGAGCAGACGCGTCCCCGACCCCCGCCCGCGCTCAGCTCCTCACCTGCAGGCAGCCGGCGCCGTCGGGGAGGGCCGGGTCGGGGCGGAAATGCAGGGCATGGCCCGCGCCTGCGCTCCCAGGCCGCCCCGGGCGGCGCCCCCTGCAGGCGGAACGCGAGGCCACCCGCCCCTGCGGCGCCCTCGCACACACCTGGCCGCGCGCACACCTGGCCGCGTAACAGCCAGACCCACCCACGCAGATGCCCTTTGAAGACCCGCCGCCGCAGGCACAGCGCAACCAACTTCGCACACCGGGGGACGCCCCAGCAGTCACATCCACCCTAACCCACCTGGGTACTCAGGTTCAAGTCCCTACTGTGTGGTGGACCCAGACACACCTGGGCCTCACCCCATGAAACACAGAGACTCACAGACGTCTCCAGGAGCTTGGGGACACGCCATATCAGATGGACACACAAGCACGCGCAAATGAACCCAAGCTCAGACACACCTGGGGAGGCAAGCCACGTGTGTATCTATCACATCACACATCACCAAGGCACCCAGCTCAGCACACACACAGCCCTGATGCCGAGTACAGACCGCCATCTAGCCACACCGCCCGCTTATTCACCAATACTCTTAAAATGAAACTGTGGTTGGAGGAGGAGTGGAAGGATGACATCATCTCTCCCCTAGCCCCAAGACTCATTTAAGCCCAGAAATTATAGGACTGAGAACCAAAAGCGGAAGAGGAATTTTTCCCTAGAGACTATGGGAAATTTTCCCTAGAGACTATGGAAAGCAATGCCACTGGGGGCCAGGTGGTAGGAATGGTACAGATATGGAGAGAGTGACACTTCTGTCTCTCCTAAAGACACAAATCTGTGTTCATCAGATTAGTAATAATCCCCCTTAATCATTTCCTGCCCTTTCTACTTTCTTAGGGATGTGGACTGATTGAAATCTTTATATAATCTGGTTTTTATCCAAAGATTTCTAATAATGCAGATATGATTGTATTTTGAACAGATGTATAATTTCAGAGGAAATCTAAACCATCAGGTACATAAGTCATTGATTTTCTTAGAGTTTTTTCTTGTCTTGGACACTTCATGATTAAATTGAAATGTATTAAGAAAACTTGTCTAGCTCATAATATTTTTTAAACAGCAGTAATCTTAATTTTTTTGAAGGGAAAGAATGATTCCATTTTTTTGAGGGAGGAAAATCATGTCAGCAAAGGAAAGTGAGGCAAATAAATAAATAATTCTTCTGATAAAGGAAAATTAAAGATGACAGACAAGAAAATTTTTTGTTTGTTTTCTTTTGTTTTTTGAGATGGGTTTTCACTCCGTCACCCAGGTTGGAGTACAGTAGCGTGATATGGGCTCACTGCAACCTCTGCTCCCCAGGCTTAAGTGATCCTCCCACCTCAGCCTCCTGAGTAGCTGGGACCACAGGCATGCACCATCACGCCCAGCTAGTTTCTTCTGTTTTTGGTAGAGACAGGATTTCACCATGTTACCCAGGCTAGTCTTGAACTCCTGACCTCAGGCAATCCACCCACCTCAGCGTCCCAAAGCACTAGGATTACAGATATGAGCCACAGTGCCTAGCCAAGACAAATGTTAAGTTGTATCTATCACCAGGTAAGGCTGGGAAAGCCCGATCTAACATAGAATAGGATGTGTGGGATGAAGCCTTCAGTTTAACTTCTTGAAAAACAACTCACGGTTTTAAGAGCAGTTTTTGAAATGTGGTCCCAGTCCAGCAGCATTGGCAGCACCTGGGTATTTAGAAATGTACAGTCTCCAGCCACACAGGAGGCATCCTGAGTCAGCAACTCTGGGGGTGGAGACTAGAGATGGACATTTTAATGAATGATGCCAGTTCAAGTTTGAGACCATCGTCTTTTGAAGATGTACCTCAGTGCTTCTCAAACTTTAATGTGCATGTGAATCAACCCAGGATCTTGTTTAAAAATGTATATTCTGGCTCAGTTAGCCAGGAGTAGGGTCTAAGATTCTGCAGGTGGACACAGTGCTAAATGAGGATTTTCTTGTGTATGGACACACTCCAGGGTGCTCACTGTGAAGACAGGTCCACAGCAAAACGAGGGTCTCATGGAGACAAAAGTCACAAAGTGTCTCAAGGAAAACAGACTGTGGTCAGTCTAGGCAGGTCCTGGGCTTGTCAGTTTAGGGTTGGTCAGTTACTCTGGACCCCTTGGCAAGCCAACTGCTCTGGTGGCAAGCCAACTGCTTTTAGGAAGTGGGTTGACTCACTAAGCCTGTTTGGTTTCGTTCAAATGGTACAATTGAGTCATTCACTGCAAAGGGTTCAGCTCTGCTCATTCTGGCCCCTTTGCTCTGCCTTTCTACAAACTCCCACATCCTCTAGGCTTAGGGTCAGCAGCCAGCAAATCACTATGCACCTGTGTTAGTCTGTTCATGCACTGCTATAAAGAGCTACCTGAGACTTGGTAATTTATATAGAAAAGGGGTTTCATTGACTCACAGTTCCACAGGCTGTACAGGAAGCGTGGCTGGGGAGGCCTCAGGAAACTTACAATTATGGCTGGAGGTGAAGAGGAAAGAGTCACATCTTAAATGGTGAGAGAAGGAGAAAGAGAGAGTAAAGGAGGAGGTGCTACACAGTTTTAAACAACCAGATCTTGTGAGAACTCACTATTAGGGGAACAGCCAGGGGGATATCTGCCCCATGATTCAATCACCTCTCCTCAGACATGAGGGATTACAATTCAGCTTGAGATTTGGGTGGGGACACAGATCCAAATCGTATCAGCACCTGTTCAAAGCTCAGCAAACATTTTCTTTATCAACTCCAAAGATTTAAAGCAGCAAATTGTCTTTAACCAGAATTAACCAGTTTGGCATTTGCATTACCTAAATCAGAGCACGTAATTGTTGAGCTCTGTTCTCCAGAACTGGGTATAATAGATGTCTAATTTATATTCCTATTTAACGAAATATGTTGCTACTTAATATTATACAAATGAGGCCAGCCTCCTCTGCATGTTACCTCTCCCGCATGCCACCAGCATTGCAAGTACCACCCAATAGAGGGGAAGATATCCCCTGCAACTCTCGAATTTATAGCTATAATGTGAATAAACAACTGAAAGGAGAGGCTGTATAACGGGCTTGAAGTCCATCTGAATAACACCATAAAATCTACTGAAATATTACCAAATTTTTCCAGTAAACCATTCAATAATCATCTTTGGGGCTAAGTAGCCTGCAGACTAAATCCAACCCACCACCTGGTTGTCTATGGCCTTCAAACTAATGATGAGTTTAACGTTTTTAAATACTTGGAAAAAAATCAAAAGAGTCATAATAGTTCATGAGATGTAAGTTTCAGTGTCTGTATGTACGATTTTGTTTGTTGACATTGTCTGTGACTGCCTTTGCAGGACAGCAGCATCATTGAGTAGCTGCCGCTGAGACCATGTGGACTCTAAAGCCTAAACTACTCAACATCTTCCCTTTTTCAGAAAGTTTGCCCTCTCTGCAAACTGTGTTTCTTGCTCTGGCCTCTGTTTCAACACCTTCGTCTCCTTTCTGTAACAGTTGATTTAGGCGACTGTCTCCCTAACAAACCCAGCTTCACAAGCCCAGACCTTAATGCTTTCTGCGTATGTTTCAAGCACCTCACGCCATGGGTTTACTTTCTGATCATTTTCCTGTGTAAATCAATATGAACTTAACAAGAAGACTCTCCAGTTTTAACACAGGATTAATTGCTAATTTAGAAAATGTGTGTGCAAAAGACAGCAAATAGTGTATTTTGTATTCTGCAAATCATTGGATTCCTTCCATTTCTAAACCTGGCTCTAAAAAGTTGTTGTTAAATTTGAAAACAGCAGGATTATTTCTTTCTGTGCGGTTATTTTACTTGTTACAACAGGTCTCACTGCTAAACAATTTCCATAACAAAGAAATTAATGAGCAGAGAAAACTAGCCTCATAAAGCTAAATTCACTCACATTAAATTCAATCCCAGTATTTCTAGAATTAATGTTTTAAAGATGATGTGGGTTGCCATCAGGTTTTTGTGAATAAGGCATTGACCTTTTATCCACAAAAGATATGCAGTCTCTTTAAAAAAAAAAAAAAACGTATATGAAATTTTCTAAGCAATTGCATTTGAGATGGTTTATGCTATTCTTGCCATCTTCTGTAATTTCAGGAACAACAAGCAAAGACCGGAACAAAGCACTAGATGAGATTATTTCCTTAGTTTTGTTGAATAAATCCCTAATCATGAATAGGAGAACAACTGTAAGATTTCTCAGAAGTAATCTGACCAGCCAAATATACTATCCACTATGCTCAAAGCTAATGACATTGAAAGAGCTGTAGGCAGGCCACAGCCATCTCTAACCCTATCTTCTTGCTGCCAATCAAGTCATTGGGCCCTGCTATCCAAACAGTAACTTTTTCAAGGAAAGAATGCTAATCTGGTGTCAAGAAATGTAGACATTACAAAATGAAATGTAGCTTGGCTCCCTTTGAGTGGTCAATGTAGGGAATGAATGCATATTCAGTGGTCCTCATAGACCAGGCACAACATGACTCTTCTTGAGTCATCCTCTGAACGATAGTATCAACCAGATATTATTATCCCCATTCTACCTGTGAAATGACTCTGAGAGGTAAAATAACTCAAAGGTACACCACCAGTAAACGACAGTATAACAGCTTGAACTCACACGCAGCTGAGCCGAAAACCTATGCTCTTAACATGGGGTTTAAACAGGGAAGCTGGGTAATATCCCCTGAAACGTATATTATCAGGACTAATCACTTATGTTTGAACCTCTTTGTTAAAAGTATTAGTTCCAGTAAATAATCCTATATGCGTAGTTCTCTCAGTGAAGCGCTTTCACGTACATGATCTGTTTGATCCTTATTCTTGCATTAAATAGTAAAGACCAGGGAGAATTTCTTCTGCTTCGATCGGCGTGTGGCCTGAGCCCAATCAAAGACCACCAGGTGCAAAACTGTCGTCAGGTAAAGTCAGATTTATTGGCTCGCTGCAAGGAGAGAAGACCGAGGACAGAGGAACCCTGGGAGACCTCAGCAAAGATAACAGTTTGAAGACTTAGGGGAGGGGAGGAGTGTAGGTGAAATTTAAAGGAAAGAGGGTTTTGACAGGTTCAAGGCAGACAGGGCTGTGAGCACAGGTCAACATCAGGTCTGGAGTCTGGGGGTCTGTGTCCTTGGAGACTACAAAGTTATGACAGATGCCAACTGGCACACCCAGAAACCCTTTAAGGGAAGCTCTGTACCCAGGTTGGAAATCGAGGCTGCTTGTTTGTTTCAAAGAGACTTGGATTCCCCAGGCAATTGGGATGCTTCACTCCTGATGACTTCGAACAGCAAAGCTTCTGATAGTCAATGCTTTTCCAGAACAAGGCTTCTCAGTAAGTAAGCAACAAGCACCCAAAGATGGGGGTTATTTCACCCGATATGACATCAATGTGTCCTTGGAGAACCTGTTTCTTGCTCCCTCTGCTGCTGTCTTTATCTGTATTACCTCAGCCTGATGGAAGACAGGGGGCAGAAGTTTACTTTTTCAGTCTGAGATACATTTTTTTTTTACTTTATCAGGCCATATCAGGACTAGAAACCTTCAAAATACTTTATTTACATGCAGATGTTGGCATTTCAAACGTTATGACATTTCACAACAGATTTTGATGGGGATTTGCATGAGCATGCAAAGCAGCTCACCTTTATAACTTCTTCCAGTGAACTTCTCTATAAGATTTCATTTTCTAAAAAAAGGGTTAAGCATCTAGGTATTTTTGAAGGCTCCTGGGTTAGTCCAATCTTATCATTTCATAGAGGAGAAATTAACCAAAGCAAGGACAACTCCTATAGTGACAGGAGGCAGCCAATTGCCTAGGCATATAGGGCAGGTCCCCAGTGAAACCCCACTTTCAAGCCAAAAACAGCCTGAAGGCTGAAAGACCGGACTGCTGGTCCAGGATGAAGCCAGAGTCAGAACTTCTGTTCCTGTTTGCCCACCCTTTCCTGATTCTTTCTGAATAATGCCTTTTAACCAATCAAATCTTATCTTTTCCAATACTGCCTACAGGCTGCCCCTCCCCCATTCTGAGTCCATCAAAAGCCCCAGACTCAGCTATATTAGGGGAACTTTCCCACCTTCAAGTAGGGGGACCACCCCCATATCCCCGATCCATGAAAGTTGTTTCATCACTCAGTAACTCCACCTTGCTCACTCTTTGATTGTCAGTGCATCCTCATTCTTCTTGGGTGTGGGACAAGAACTCAGGAACCAGTGCATAAGCCAGACTGGGCCTGGGTAGGCTGAGTGGGCAGCCGTCTACCGCAGCAGGTAGTGTGGTTGAGTGAGGCCTGGGCGGGGTGTTGCATCCTGCAAAATGACTGAGAGGAAAATCCTGTGTCACTACCATTTATTTTTATTAGAAGCAACTGAGGCATGGAGTAATAAACAGATTCATCCCAGGTTCCAGGTAACTAACTGAAGGATTGGAGTTGCTTTTTTAATCTAATTGGATTTTTGGGACTTAAAAGACACATGCCTATGAAGTTAACCCTAGTACAGCTCTCACACAACTGCTCCCATGTTCTTTCTACCCTGACACCTTGTTTGCTGAGGTCTGCAGTTTCCTAGGCCAGTACTGTAAAAGCTGTCATCCATATGCTTTATCAGAAAGATCTAGAAATGAGTAGTTTTGATATTCCTCAAGACAAATCAAGTCTAGCCATCAAAATTAAGGCTATCAAAATTTAACTGCTGTGACAAAATTGTTTTTCAAATATGGATAAAAGTAGAATTTAAATCAAGAGAGAAAACATTTTCTTAAACACTTATCATAAGTAGGAAGAAGAAAATTTTATTGGTCTTTGGGAAATGCCACATATTTAAAAATAATTAGAAATGTAGGACACTCAGGCAGTTTTGATAAACAATGTAACTGATTTAAAGTACTTGAACTAGTCAGAAAATAAGTGATTGCACAGGTGTGGTGACTCAGGCTATAATCTCAGCACCATAGGAGGCGGAAGCAGGAGTTCAAAACCAGCCTGGGCATTATAGGGAGAACTTGTCTCTACTAAAAAAAAAAAAAAATTAGCCCAGCATGGTGGCACATGCCTGTGATCCTAGCTACTCAGGAGGCTGTGGCAAAATGATCACTTGAGCCCAGGAGGTTGAGGCTGCAGTGAGCTCAGACTGCACCACTGTACTCCAGCCTAGGTGACAAAGCAAGATCCTGTCTCCCATCCCCCCCAAAATCAACATATAAATCTGAAATTGTTTCTGGGGCATTTAATTATAGAAACAAGAAAAGTGAAGAGTTTCCCCCCACTTCAGTTACTTATCAAATATTTTGATATACCACATGCCAGTCTAGGACTTTACATGTCTTTTCTCATGTAAACCTCTCAGTAATTCTGTAAAAAAGGTAGTTATTCTCCCCCTTTACAGACAAGGAAGCCAAGGTGCTGAAAGATTATGTGACTTGCTGAATTGGTTCCCTAGGGCTGTCGTAATGAGGCCCCACAGACCGGGTGGCTGAGAACAACAGAAACGCATTCTCTTGCAGTTCTGGAGGCTGGATGTCTGAGATCAAGGTATTGGCAGGGCCGCACTACCCTGGAAGGCTCTAAGGGAGAATTTTTCTTGTCTATTCCAGCTTTTGGTGGGTGGCCCCTGGTTTTCCTTGGATTGTAGAAGCATCACTCTAATCTCTGCCTCTTGTGTCCTCAACCCAGAATGTGGTAGGATGTGAGTCAGGGTGGACTTTGGCTTTGAAAAGTGATACCATGTTTACAAGAGATCGCTGAGGGAGGGAGGCACACTAATCCAAGGGATGGGCACCTGTGTGGAAATGTATGCCCCCTTAGAGGTGGAAGCCAACCGGAAGAGGATGAAGAGAGAAATGGCGATCTGTGATGTTATTGCAGGAGGCCAGTACTGCCTGCGTGGTTGGGTGTGGGAAATGAATGATGTGTCTCAAAATACAAATCCCCAAATGGGCACCAGTGCACCAAAGTGCCTGGAGGGATGCTCCAGTGATGTGAACACCTGCTGGGTGTCATCTTTGGCAGAGCCTCTGTCAAGACTCTGACTCACCTTGCTGATGGTTTACTTCCCCAAGACTAGTCTAGAAGTGGAAGGTAGATGCTATGTAGGTCTATGAAGGCAATTGGGTTTCTAAGATGCCATCACAAAATTTCCCATTCCATGTGGTCTTTTTACAATGTGATGTTGACACGTCTCCCATGGAAAAGTGGGGTCTGTGTTCCCTCCCCTTGAATCTGAATGGACCTGTGACAGTGGCAGGAGACACTTTGTGACTGCCAAAGCTAGATCAGAAAAGTTGACATAGCTTCTGCTTGACTCTCTTGGAACCCAGCCACCATGCTGTGAGGAAGCGTAAGCAGCCACATGGAGAGGCCATGTGTTGGCATTCCAGGTCTCAGCCCCAGATGAGCTCACAGCCAGTACCACAAACTGCCAGACATGAGTGACCAAGACCGCAGATGATTCCAGGTCCCAGTCTTTGTGCCACTCCAGCTCGTGGCATGGAGCAAGAGGGAGCTACTGGGGATGAATCCAGCCCAACTTGCAGATGCATGAGTGTATTGATCAGGATAATGATGGTTGACCAAATATCTGGGCACACCATGACCTAACTAGTCAAGTTGACATATAAAGTGAACCGTCACAGGCTGGGCAAGGTGGCTCATGCCTTTAATCCCAGCACTTTGGGAGGCCAAGGCAGGTGGATCACCTGCAGTCAGAGTCTGAGACCAGCCTGACAAACATAGCAAAACCTCACCTGCACTAAAAATACAAAAATTAGCCAGGTGTGGTGGCGTGTGCCTGTAATCCCAGCTACTTAGGAGGCTGAGGCAGGAGAATTACTTGAATCCAGGAGGTAGAGGTTGCAGTGAGCTGAGTTTGCACCACTGCATTCCAGCCTGAGCCACAGAGCGAGACTCTGTTTCAAAAAAAAAAAAGAAAAAGAAAAAATAAATCACAACAATCAAATTAATTTGTTATTTTAAGCAACTAAGTTTCAGAGTAATAACTGGAACGAACTTTTTTTTTTTTTTTTTGAGACAGAGTCTTACTCTGTGGCCCAGGCTGGAATGTAGTGCCACAATCTCGGCTCACTGCAACCTCTGCCTCCGGGTTCAAGCAAGTCTCCTGCCTTAGCCTCCCGAGTGGCTGGGATTACAGGAATGTGCCACTACACCTGGCTAATTTTTTTATTTTTACTAGAGTCAGGTTTTCGCCATGTTGGCCAGGCTGGTCTTGAACTTCTGACCTCAGGTGATCTACCCGCATTGGCTTTCCAAAGTGCTGAGATTATAGGTATGAGCCACTGCACAAACTATTGCTAATCAACAATTGGAAGTGTGTTGGTAAAGTGAAAATAACAGCAACTGCAGGAGAAAGTGGCTATACAATCAATTTGTGAAAGCCAAAGCAGAAACAGCTGTGCAGGTACAATTAGACTTGAATCAAAAGCTTCAAGAAGGCATGTTTTCAGAAGCTAAGTAAGTATCTCATAGAGGATAGGGAGGCTCTCAGCTCTCAAAAATGCAATTTAGATTGTGATTCCAGGGAGGAAAAAGATGGGCGGGCACCCAAAACAAGTAATAAAATCAGAAAGTTTGCAATTAAACCAAGATATTTAAACGATTTACCCAATGCTGGGTGCAAAGGCTCACGCCTGTAATCCCAGCACTTTGGGAGACTGAGGCCCACAGATAATGAGGTCAAGAGATCAAGACCATCCTGGCCAACATGGTGAAACCCCGTTTGTACTAAAAATACAAGAATTAGCTGGGTGTGGTAGCACGCACCTGTAATCCCAGCTACTTGGGAGGCTGAGGCAGGAGAATCGCTTGAACCTGGGAGGCGGAGGTTGCAGCGAGCCGAGGTCACACCACTGCACTGGTGGCAGAGCAAGACTCCATCTCAAAAACAACAACAACAAAAAAAACAACAAAAAAACACACCACGATTTACTCAAAGGCAAAAATATGACTTGCCCAAGGACAATATGAAATGGGTCATTTGCAAGAATGGTGTCAGGAAAGATAAGCAGAAATCCATCCATCCATCCTCCTTTCTTTCCCTTTGTCTCTTCTCCTTCTTCCTTTCCCTTCCTTTTCCTTTTTAGTTACTGCAAATTCCAGACCTATTTTACCTCTACAGACTTAGTATATATTTCTAACTAAAAAATACACATATTTTATGTAATCATAATAGCATTATCATGACAAATTTAATATTTATGATTTCAAAAATGTCCTTTTGCAGTTTTTAACATTAGGAATCAAAAAAGGCAAATTTTGGTTAGATTCAGATGGAATTGCCTTTTTCGTTTTTTGACAAGGACGCTTCCTGGGTGTACTTTATGCAGCTTCACAGTGGGAGACACATATCTGGGTGTCCCACTCTTAATGATGATGAAATTGGTCAGTGGGGCTGGGTGCGGTGGCTCATGCCTGTAATTCTAGCGCTTTGGGAGGCTGAGGCGGGCGGATCACTTGAGGTCAGGAGTTTGAGATCAGCCTGGCCAACATGGAGAAAACCCACCTCTAAAAATACAAAACTTAGCCAGGTGTGGTGGTGTGCACCTACAATCCCAGCTATTCAAGAGGCTGAAGCAGAGGATCACTCGAGCCCAGCAGGCGAAGGCTGCAGTGAGCAGAGATCGTGTCATTGTACTACAACCTGGGCGACAGAGAGAGACTCCATCTCAAAAAAAAAAAAGAATGGTCGGTGAGTTCAGCTGGTGACAACCTTGTCCCTGCAGTGCAGTTCCCCATCAACCTTTCATCTAATGATTTTATTTATTGCTGATCTTTGCTTGAATCAATTGGCTCATTGGGGACCAGAAAAAAAAAGGATGATTTCCTAATTTCCATTCTTTCAACATGTATTAGCTATAATTAGTCTATAAGGAAGAGTCTCCTTCATCAGCTATGGCTGTTTGCTAACCCAGAATCCAGTTTTCCAAAGGGCATCGGACTGGTCCACTTAAGAAAGCCTTAGGGACAAAGATGAGAAATATAGACCTTGCAGGAGTTCAAGAATGAAAATGTTAATTGGATTGGAATAATTAGATGCAATAAATATTCTTTTAAAAAATACAAATTAGGCCAGGTGCAGTGGCTCATGCCTGTAATCCCAGCACTTTGGGAGGCTAAGGTGGGTGGATTGCCTGAGGTCAGGAGTTTGAGATCAGCCTGACCCAACATAGTGAAATCCCTTCTCTACGAAAAATACAAAAATAGCTGGGTTTTGTGGCAAGCACCTGTAGTCCCAGCTACTAGGGAGGCTGAGGCAGGAGAATCACTTGAACTCAGGAGGCGGAAGTTGCAGTGAGCCAAGATGGCACCATTGCACTCCAGCCTGGGCAACAAGAGCAAAAACTCCATCTCAAAAAAAAAGAAAAAAAAAAATCACACAAATTAGATTGTGAGGCAGGTACCATATACCCAT
Organism: Plecturocebus donacophilus; assembly: GCA_004027715.1. NCBI lineage: Eukaryota > Metazoa > Chordata > Mammalia > Primates > Pitheciidae > Plecturocebus > Plecturocebus donacophilus. The sequence goes on along the minus strand of PVKP010000881.1, from coordinate 107,584 downwards.
TTCCTACTATAGTCTAGATCAGCGCTACCTACTGGAAATATCAAGTGAGCTCCAAAGCAAGCCATAGATGTAATTTTAAATTTGGTAGCCACATTAAAAAGTTTAAAAAATGGGGGAAATAATTTTAATGTTTTATTTAACCCAATGTATTTAAAATATTTCAACATGTAATCAATATAAACATTATTGAGATCTCACATTAATCTTTCATGCCTGGTCTTCAAAATCCAGCGTGTATTTTATGTTTATAGCACATTTTGATGTGGACTGGCCACTTTCAAGTGCTTACCAGCCACATGTGGTGAGTGACTACCTTATTGGATAGCACAGCTGTAGACATTTTATATTAACTTACACCTTTACAACAACCTTGCAAATTAGACATTACCTGCTTTTTTTTTTAGTTATCTTTTTAAGACGGAGTCTCACTCTGTTGCCCAGGATGGAATGCAGTGGCATGATCTCAGCTCACTACAATCTCCACCTCCTGGGCTTAAGCAATTCTCCTGTCTCAGCCTCTCGAGTAGCTGGAACTACAGGTGCCCACCACCATGCCTGGCTAATTTTTGTATTTTTAGTAGAGACAGGGTTTCACCATATTGGTCAGGCTGGTTTCGAACTCCTAACCTCAGGTGATCCACCTGCTTTGGCCTCCTGCAGTGCTGGGATTATAGGTATGAGCCACTGTGCCTGGCCTTCTTTTTTTTTTTAAAGTGAAGAAGTTGAGAGTCGGAGAGGTGGAACTTTTGTATGTTAATATGACCACTGAATGCTGCAACTGGGCCTTAGCCAACTGCATGTGTGCAGAGGTGCCTACATCTGTTCCCATCTGGACATCATAACATACAGGAGCCCTATCTCCTCTTTTGTAGGGCCAAACAGGTGATTTGGGGCCCTATCTCTTGTTTCTTCTCAAGAACCTTCTCTCTCTAGTTTAAGGCCAGCTTCTCCCTCAGTGGCTTCTGTGCTGAATTGCATTTAGCAACTCTCATCCCCCCAGCACCCACCTGCTGTCCATCACTAGTTGACTGACTCCTTATCATTACTCCCTTCTGTCCACATTTCTCCAGCCCCACTGCCACTGGGCTGCACAGGGCCACCTTCATCTCAACACTGGACACCTGGGACAGTCTCTTGGGTGCTCTGCTCACATCCTCAGCCTCTCTCCAGTTCCCTTCTCACCAGCAGCCGAGTGACCTTGCCAAAACCTAACTTGGATCACGTCACTGACCTGCTTTGGACTCTCCCCCAGTTTAAAGTAAGCACCACGTGGTCTGTGAACCCTGTATGAGCTGGCTCATCACCAAGGCCAGCCTTCTCAAGCACCTTCCCCAGCCTCCTCGGAGTTCATCTTTCTCACGACAGGGCCTTTGCAGATGCTGTTGCTTCCGTGTGGTCCGGATTTTCTCAACCTTGGGACTGCTGGTGTTTTGGGCCAGGTAATTTCTGTGAGGGGTCGTCCTGCACATATCGCATGTACAGTGGCAGCATCTCTCCCCACCAGCAGTTCCAATTAGTTGTAACAATCAAAAATATCCCCAGACATTGCCAAATGCCCCCGACTGGAGAACATCAGCCTGGAGTGACCTTCCTCCCGCTGCCTATCAATCTCCATCTGGAAGCCACCTTCCCAGGGAGCCCTTTCCTCACTCTCCAGGTTAGAATAGGCCTCTCTCCTCATACGACTCTCTGATCATTATTTTTTCTCACTGGACTGTCCACTGCTGAGGATAAGAGATCATGACCTCTTCCACCCACCTTAGTAATTAGACAGCCTAAGATAGTATTTGGTACATAGCAGACACTTAGTATGTGTTGAGTGAATGGGGAATAAGGGTATCTAAGGCTAGATCTGTCTATTCCCAACAGAGACCCTCTTTCAAAATTCTAACCTATCACTTATGGAGGGTCTTCTGGGCTCTCTGTTATGGCTATGAGGGATCATCTTATCCCCACTGTACAGATGAGAAATGGGTTTGAGCAATGCTCAGCGCCTTACCTATGATACTGCAGTGGGAAGGCCCAAGGTCCAAGTCTGGGTTTTCTCACCCCGAAGTCCAGGCTGGTTGGGTGTGAGTATGGAAATAGATGTCCAGTGCTTTGGTGCAGGGCTTTCCCTGTTCTGATATTTTGTCAATAATATTAAATAAAATGTAAAGAATGGCCAGGTGCGGTGGCTCATGCCTGTAATCCCAGCACTTTGGGAAGCCAGGGTAGGCAGGTCACTTGAGCCCAGGAGTTTGAGACGAGCTTGGGCAACATGGCAAAACCCTGTCTCTACAAAAAACATAAAAATTATCCAGGCATGATGGTGTGTGCCTGTAGTCCCAGCTACTTAGGAGGTTGAGGTGGGAGAATCACTTGAACCCGGGAGAGAGGCAGAGGCTGCAGTGAGCCAAGATCGCACCACTGCACTTTAGCCTGGGGGAAAGAATGAGACCCTGGCTCAAAAAAAAAAAAAAAAAGAAGAAGAAAGAAAAGAATAGCTGTAAGCCACATGGTAGGATGAGAACTCACCCGGGCCAGTCAAGGCCTGCAGGCTATGTCTGACAGGATGAACTTGGAAAGAAATAAATGTAAACCTGCATTTAAATTTTAAAAAATCCAAACAAGAACAGGAAAGAAGCGTTGCATTTTCACATGTGGTACATATGTTAAACCACCCAACAAACCAACACCCAACTCCAACCCTCTGTCCAGATTTGATGATGTTTGCTATCAAGGAAAAGAAGGATGATGAGATTTCCCAAACTTGCGACTTCCCCATGTTTGTTTTGACTCCTGCCTCCCAACTGTCATTAGCAATAAAAACATTAAAATAGTAAAAGACACTAAATAGGAGAAGAACTGCCAGGCGGCCTTCCACTTCAGTCTGGTTGGAAAGGAAGCCCAAGAAACAGAGGGTGGCTGCCTTAAGATGGAAAAAGAAGAAAAGAGAGCCAGCGTGGTATGCTTCCAGAATCTACAGAGATCAAAGACTTCTTGAGGTATCAATCAAATCAATCACTGTGCTCTCTGGAAAGAAAACAGCTACAATGGAAATGCTGGGAACTGAAGCAGCGAAAGCCAAGGGAATTTATCGGTAGGCAGGGATCCAGATTTGCACATCTTGATTTGACACTAGTTTTAGAATTGGTACCAAAAAAAAAAAAGAATCCTGAAGGGGCTTTTGTAAGAAATTTTTTCTTTACTCTCAATACACACGTACTGTTTCAAAGAAAGAAATCTGCTTTAAAAAAGTTAACAAAGCATACAGTGCATCTATTATATGACCAGTGAAGCACTATAGGAACATAAATAAGAGAAAGCTGGTCTTTGCCACTAAAGAGAGCTATAAATTATTACTGTTGTTTTGGGACCATTTAAGAAATATCGGAAGGCTGCATGTGGTGGCTCATACCTGCAATCCTAGCACTTTGGGAGGTCGGGGAGGGTGGATAACTTGAGGTCAGGAGTTTGAGACCAGCCTGGCCAACATGGTGAAATCCCGTCTCTACTAAAAATACAAAAGTTAGCCAGGCATGCTGGCGCATGCCTGTAATCCCAGCTACTTGGGAGGCTGAGGCAGGAGGGTCACTTGAACCCGAGAAGTGGAGGCTGCAGTGAGCTGAGATGGCGCCCCTACACTCCAGCAGAGCAAGACTCCATCTCAAAAAAAAAGAAAAAAAGAAATATTTGAAAAACAACACTTTATTTCTTGATATACTTCAACCACCAGAAGTTACAATTACTAACTTACAACTCTACACAGATCTGCCCCCCAAAAGTGAGTCCAGAGAATCAAATTCCTCTCAGTGTGGATCTGGTCACTCTGTTCTCTGAACTTGGTTAATGCTGTACTGCAATTCTATGAAATGGTCCCCAAGTCAAACAGAAGCCACATAAAAGACGATTTGGTCACTTTGATTTCATTTTAAGGTAAAGGAGGATACAAAGTTCACTACTTAAAAATCATTGATTAAGAAGGCAATATGACATTTTCATGCTAGTTTGTGTAATAATTTTACTGCGTAAGAAATTATAGAGATTGCATAAATCATTCAGTCAACAGCATACAGAGAAGAACAAAACATTGTTTGGAAGAAATAAAACAGCAGGAACAACTCAATTCTTAAAAATACCACAAATTCCCTGAATGTGGCTCCATTTGAGAGAAAATTTTGCATTTTCTGGATAATGTCTGTAGTTTCATTAAGCAGAATGGAAAATGGCTTTACAGTTAAAAACACTAAAAAGCAGCTTACGTAGATGTGTTGCCCTCTTAACCCTGGATGTAACAAAAATAAAGATGTGAGGCTGCCGGCTTTTGCCTAAAGTGTGGCTTGAACTTTCTACTGATAGTTAACTGTCTTATGTAAAATATTATATATAACCTCCTATACATTGAAATTGCACAAGTCAGAGCATTCAAAAACTACTGCAAGAGTCAATTTCTTCCTATGGGGAAAAGCAAATAGATATACAAATGTTAAAATTTCCATTCCTCATTCAATTATTTGCCCTATTCAAAACATAAAAATACAAATAAATATTTCCTTACAAACGAAGTTCACAGTATATCGTTTAAAAAAAAAGAGATAAAAAACAAGAATCTTAATTTGTTTTGTCATTAAATAAAAATACGAATATACAGACATGTTCATTATTTATACAAATTGTAGGAGTCAGTCTGTCCTTTCTCGGCCATAACTGAAGTTTAGTAGTAGTGCTGGTCCATACACAACAAGGCGTGGATCCCAAATGTATGTTCAATTCTACTAAAAGTTGCTCAAGATAATTTTTTCTCTTTTTCTGTTTAATTAAAAAAAAGACGATTTTTGGAATTTTAGAATTACATTTGAGTTGTCTGAAAAAATACAATTTCAATGCAAAAGTCACATCAAGCATTCAAGAGTATATTGCTGGTGCTGTAATCTTTTTGCATGTCTTTGTTTTCATAGAAAAATCAATAACATAAATAACATGTCTAAGACTTTTAAATGGTTAAATATAACCACATACTATTAATGATATGCCTCATGCACACACACGCTCAAACTCAAAACATGAAGGAAAAAGGATCAGACATCTTTCTTTTGCATTTGTTCTAGCTTTCTTCTTAGCAGACCATAATTCTCCTTAGTTCCTGATGCCGTGGGGTCAAGCTGCAAGGAGATTTCATAGTGTTTCTTGGCCAAGTCTAGATGTCCCCAGCGATGATAAAGCACAGCTGAAATAGCAGGAGATGAATTTCACTGGGAATGCTTCTGAGTAATGTGCCATATTCCTACCCTCTTGGACAAAGAAATATTACAGATCCTCTGTAAACAGTTTTCAAAAGTCAATTGTATAAAACAATATTGTTTGTACTGAAAACCTTATTTATTGTAATCACACTCCCTGGTGATTATCCATTTAACTACTGCCAGTTATTCCTAGGGCTCTTCAGAGCACTAGATAAGGTACATCTGCCTACAGTCACATTATTACATAAAGAAGTAAAAAAGAAGAGTACATTGAATGTCTCAGTGCTGCCATGAAAGTTCCAGGAAGCCAGGCTGGGTGTGAGAGGAGGGGTGATGGATGCTAGGTACTGCCTAGAGCCTGACTATGCAGAAGTTCAGATGTTTATTTTAAAGAGATATTTCCCTACATCATTTGGTGAAGTGATAGCTTTTTGGGGCCATTTGGAAATAAGGTCTAATATCAAGAGCTGACCCGAAAATGATAGTTACAATAAACCTAATCATTCGGATGATTAGCCTCTGATCATCACAGTGATTTTGTTAGTAAAACTAACATTCTATATGGGCAGAAGAGCCTCTGTGGATGCTTTCTGACTTTTGTGAAGAAAAGCTTCAGAGTTGGTAGAGAACAGCTTTGGTGCAAAACGTTTCTGTGACTGAGCATTCTAACATCAAGATGCTATGTTCTAAATATCTTAACCATGGAGATGCAAAAATATAAGAAATAAATTCTAGGGAATAAATAATTATAAATGCATGTTAGCCAAGGCATAAGGGGATATAAGAAAGACCAGGCTAGAAGGAGAAGGTCTACTGTGTAAGAAGGAAGGAAAAGGAGGTAAGTTCAATGGCAAGCTTTCAAAGCACCTATGATTAATTTAGTAGGAGAACTCTTCCTAATCATAGCATCATTCTCTTAAGCCAATCTCATCCTTCTCAGTTTAACACAAAGAAGGACAATCTGAGTTTACTCATGAGAAGGCGATAAACAGAGTGGGCAACTTTGGGGCAGTTCTGGTCATGCGATTAAGATTTGAAAGTGTGGCTGTCACTTTGCTATCTTTTTAATGTAATAACAGAATGAAATTTTAAAGCCAGGCTAGCTTTGAAAAAAACTACTGTCCCAACTTTAATTTTATAGACATGCACCCACTTCATTAAAGTAACATAGAATTTCAACGATTCAAGTTAAACATTTTTCTTACCCAAATTACCATGGTAACTTGCAGCATTTGGATTCGCTTTAATTGCCTTGAGGAATAAAGCTTCGGATTCCTAAAAAATGAAAAACATAAAAAGGAAGCTATTTATTGTACACGAAGCAAAAGCGCTTCCCAGTTTTATCACCATGGTTTTCAAACTTTTAACCTCTTTTTGTATCACTGCATTCCTCCAGAAACATTCAGAAGGCCCAGCAGGGCCATACCCTGCCAAAGAGAGGCTGACAAGGGGCAGCGGGAGGGAGTGGTGGCTGCAGAGAGGGGATGAACACGCTCGTGAGTGCCACCACCTGCCTCTCTGCAGTGGTTGGACTTCTGCAACGTTATGCAAGTCGCCCAGGTCTGGGTGTGTGAGGATGATAGAAGGCCTAGGGAACAGGAGAGGGCTGAGCCCTGGAGGACACCCACACCAATGCCACTTCCAGCCAGCACCAGAAAACTCACTTCCAGAGCTCTCGGGATAGGAGTCGAGGCCCATTTCCTCTCCCTCAAGAACCTACAACATGCTGGGCAGCCCAGAAGCAGCTCCATTCATCTGGAAAGAATGAGCAGAAAATGAGGAAGGAATGGCCACTGGTCATCTCCATTGTTGCAGTACTGGACATGACCATGACCAAATGCCCGGATGGCGTGAACTGATTCTTGAGCAGCCTTGCGTTTCTTCCAAGTCATACTCACTTCCAACCTGGCCACTAAGAAGCAGGGCAGAGTGTCTTCCTACCCTGATCACTGCTAAAAACTGTTGGCTGGCTGGTCCCTTTCTACCATAATGCTGAGACATAAAGATGCCTACCTGTTTTTATTGACATGTGCCCCGGGGTGGGGGTGGGGGGACACTGTTCACTCCACCCACCTACACATTCCTAAAGGGCAGCATGTTTTAATCAATATCACATGCTGGGCGTGGTGGCTCATGCCTGTAATCCCAATCCTTTGGGTGGTCAAGGTGGGCAGATTACTTGAAGCCAGGAGTTTGAGACCAGTCTGGTCAATCTAGTGAAACCTCGTCTCTACTAAAAATACAAAAAATAGCCAGGTGTGGTGGTGCGGCCTTTAATCCCAGCTACTCAGGAGGCCAAGGCAGGAGAATCACTTGAACGGGGAGGCAGAGGCTGCAGTGAGCCGAGATCGCATCACTGCACTCCAGCCTGGGCGACAGAGAAGGACTCAAAAAAAAAAAAAAAAAGAAACTCAGTATTACATACTGAGCTTAACCAACCAAATCTGGTGGTGTGGGGATAGTTTTTGTGCCTTCTATCTGGGTCACACATGAATTTCTCCAGGTGGGCTTCCCACATCTGGGACTGTGCATTTTATAATGTGCAAGACCACCAGTTCCTTTGCCCTGTTACGGCCCGTCATACTCTGGAGAAATAGGCTGGGAATGTGGGTGACCATCTCCAAAACCATGACCTTTTAGACAGAGCTGGCAGAGAAATACTTATATTTCAGAAATGTCACCCAAGAGGAACATAATAAAGACATCAGGACAACATATGGGATGTCAGTTCAAAGTCAGTGTCTACATTCTAAGTTTCAGGGGCTGAAACTCCTTCCAAGAAGGTCAAGACTCCAGCCGTATCAGGTAGGCTGCAGAAAAAACGTTAAATGGATTGTGTAGTTTTGCAGTGGTTTCTGAGTTGCTAGGCTGTCTCTGATGATTTTCAAACATTTACCATTTGATTTACAAACATTTTCCATTTAAAACCTAAAACTTGAGATACAGGAAGGGCAGGGAACCACCTCTACTTAAAAATGCTTCCCTACCTGTAAATGAAGTAGTGTTAATTAGAGAGAAATGGTTAGGGATACAGTTAGGAGTTTTCTAGGGTTGCTACATTCATGTATTCATTCAGCTAACTTCTCAGATGGCCTGTGAGGACGAACATCAGTCAGGACATCGAGGAGAGAGCAGTTTGGGAGACACAGTGGTGTGGAAGACTGGGAAGGGCTCAGAGTTGACTCTTTGTTAGAGGGCCACTGCTCTCAGCAGGGTGGGGCCCAAACTCTGCAGGAGGCCGGTGTGAAGGAACAGGGATGAGGAAGAACAGAGAGCACTGGGCCAGGGGACAAGGGAGGAAAAATGAGTCAAGATTTCCAAATCAGGGTAACAGAAACACAACACCATGTGGACAAAAGAAGGTGTGTCAGGAGGAAGAGCTGGTTTGAGGGGAGGTGAAGGGTGGCCTGGCTCTCTCCAGGTCACGGGGGCAGGCCCTGGGCCTGTACCTGGGCCTGGGAGCAGGGATCGGAGGGGCCTCTTTAGAATGCAGCATCTGTGAGTAGTCAAAGCCCATGAAATGTTCATTTATTAAATCAGGCTTTCCAATGTCCAGCTATTAAATCAGGCTTTCCAATGTCCCCATCCAGGAAAGCAGTGAACTGTTTATAAATTGATCTGTGGAAGTCTCTAGATGTGTAAAGACCCAGGCAATGAGCTGATTTATGCCAATGAACCAATAAACCCACCTTAGAGTCCAGGATATTTTTTTCTCAGCATAAAGGGGCAAGATAATGTATTATTTTCCGAAGCGTATTAGACAAAATATATTCAACAAAGATGTGTGACTGAGAAAAGCCTTGCAAATTGTGCCTCTAGTTAGAAACAAGCGCTAGTCTCTATGTCCAGGCGAGGAAGCCTGGGTGAGTGGAGGTCATTTCAGCCACAGCAGCCACCCAAGAGTGCTCTGGGGCACAGGGGCCACTGTGCCTCTGCTAAAACAGGAAGGGTAATGGGGTGACCTGATGTGAAGCTGAAACCATGCCTCACGCAGGAAGAGAGTTACTCTCTATTCTCCTTTCTTCCTTCTGATTGCATGGGGGCTGAAGTCTGCACTTTGTGGTAGTGTGTGGGTCCCACCCTCTAACACATCTGCCAGTCTCTCGCTGAAGCTGACAGAGGGTGATCTTCTGGCTCAGAGCCTTGGCCAGCAATAGCATCTGGCTGGGACTCAGTATGATTATTTCACTTTCAGTTACCCTTTATTTATAATAATGATGCAATGTTTCTCCTTTAAATATGTTCATGTTAAAAATCTATTTAAATAAAAATATCAAGTAAATAAGTCAGGTAACATCTAGATGTGGCACACAAAAAATCATAAAGGTGTGACATAAATGTCTGAAGTTTGGGAAACTGACTCTATCAACATAACCTGCTCTTAAGCTACAGGCCCATTGGAATTACCACTTCAGAAAAAGAAATCAGGACAGGAAGCAATGCTGTAAGCACTGAAAAACATTCCTTTTGTATTTTTGCTTTACCACTTTAGCCTGAAATTGGAAATTAAATGGCAAGAAGTAATATAAATTCTAATACATTTTAATGATTCCTAGAGTCACTGAATGATCACTAAACTAAAAAATATATATGTGTGTGTATATATGTGTATATGCACATTAACCATTTGATAGTTGCAAATTACATTCTTGTGCATGTTTTTGTATCACTCTGTCAAGAGGCTGGGCAGATCACTATCTCCATTTTAAAGATGAACAAACTGAGGCCCAGAGAGGCTAAGTGATTGCGGTTAGGTTTTAAAAAGGACTGCTCAGATAGGATTAAAAGGTGTATAGGGCTGGGCGCAGTGGCTCATGCCCGTAATCCTGGCACTTTCAGAGGGCGAGGCAGGTGGATCAAGAGGTCAGGAGATGGTGACCATCCTGGCTAACATGGTGAAACCCCATCTCTACTTAAAAAATACAAAAAATTAGCTGGGCGTGGTGATATGCACCTGTAGTTTCAGCTACTCAGGAGGCTAAAGCAGAAGAATCGCTTGAACCCGGGAGGCGGAGCTTGCAGTGAGCCAAGATCCTGCCACTGCACTCCAGCCTGAGCAACAGACAGAGTGAGACTCCTTCTCAAAAAAAAAAAAGGTGCCTAGAACCGTAGATGTAATGAGAATACCCACTCTGCACATCAACATCTCAAAACAGGTTCTGGAAGCCTGAACATTTCGGGGCCAAATGAGAGAAGCATTTGATTATTTTACAACTACTTAACTGCGTGCTTCGTAACTGCCCGACAGCAATGGAGATACCAAACCAGGACTGAAGGCTCAGCTCCAACCTCAAGAAGCCTCCAGGCTTTCTAAGGAGATTTACCAAGTGCATGATATATAAAACAACAAGCGCACGGGTAAAAAGTGAGTTGTCGGGCAGCAGACACCTGCCCTGCCATCAAGATAGTTAGGCTGGAGGCCCTGCAACTCACTGCCACATCCCTCTTCTCTGGAACATCCCGTCCAGTGCTCTGCCAGGTAGCAGGCCCTTTCACTACATCCTGAAACAAGCACTGCCAGGGATGCAGCTGACCATTAGCAACGGGTATCATTTTTGCATTAAAAGAGGAAAACCTAAATAGTTGTTTAAAATTCAAACCCTTAAATAAAAAAATACATTGAATGCTTGCTTGGTGGCTGATGCCATGGCTCAGGAAGTCACATCATGTCCCCACACTTGGTAGCTGCTGAAGAGCTCATCGTGAGTTCTGTGTTTCAGATTTCATCATATGTTTCCTTATCTTAGGCCTAGTGCCTTGGCCTTGATAATTAAAATGCAAAATACGTAGAGAAAGAGGAAGCTGATTTCTCCATTCTGCTTCATAGAGTATTTTCTACTTTATTTGAGGGGGAAAAGAAAGAACAACGTGAACTGGAAGCCAAATGAACTCTGGGTTCTATCTCCTTAACAGAAATTCCAGCAGTTTACAGACTGTGGGATGATAGAAAAATCAATATAATGATTATATAAGCCAAGCTTCAAGAAGACTTGCTGTAGCTGGGTCACTGGAGGAGAACTGAGACTTGGGACCTGTCCCAGGCTGACAGATGGCTAGAAAGGTCATTACAAGGGAAACCTGTAAACCTCACCTCCTTCCCCTGCTATACAAGTAGATTCATAAAAAAGAAAACTAAACCCTCTTCAAAAAGCTATTTCTGGAGCAAAATCTAGAAATTTTAAAAATGTATATAGTGAAGCTATTCAACTCCCGGACATAGTAAAACTAGAAAATGCATGAAATTATCTTACTATTGTTATCGAAAATTATACTGATGACATGTAATAAACAGAAAAAAGAGAAGTGAATAACAAATTGAGGGCCAAATGAGAGATGTAGTCCATCATTTTACAACTACTTAACTACTTAACAGCAATTAGCTAGTTGCTGCCTTTAGGACTCATACATAGGCTGAGTGATCGAAATAAGATATAGCTCCTGATTCTGAAATAAAGTATTTCTCTTAAGAAAGGACTAAGGCACTGCTTCTGTGATATCTGTGTTCAACACCCAGCATGCTAGTTAAAAATGCTACTTCCTGATCTGACCTAACCCACGAAGACAATCCCTCACAGGGAGAATCTGGGCATCTCTGCTTTAACAAGCTCCCTCGGTGTCTAACTCACAGTTTACAACCAGTTCCCTTTAACACACAGGGAGTTACGCACAGCCTACTCCTGCTCCACCCTGGTGCCAGCTGGAGCAAAGATTTAGTATCTTGTGGTTTTTGTTGGTCAGAAAACTCTGGGCCTTGATGATGGCCTATATAACTCAGATAAAGGAAAATCTGGAAGCAGCAAGAACCAGTCATGCTTTCTCCATGGGCCAGTTATTCTTTTGTGCAGAAGACAGAACCTGAAGATAAAACCCAGAGCTCCAGCCCACGTGCAAGTGATAGAGTCTAACCTCGTTGTGCCAGGGCGGGGATACTTCTGGGGATATCGTGGCTGCCTCGAGTCCTCCTGTACCAGCCTGCCAGGCCACTGAGGTCAACCATTCCGCAGCTCCCTGCCTGCTCCGCCCCTTTCCTTGGGACTCTCTTCCTCTCTCCACGTGTGAACAACGGTGGTTAATTCTGATGAATTAACCAGGACACTGGGTTTGGCCCTACGCCGCTGTCTTTGAAGCAACTTTTCCAGGGAACAAACTGGCCAAGCCACACTGGTGTGCCGCTGCCACTGTTCTGGCCTGACTCCGAATTTAACTGGGCAGAAGTAACACTTATGGCTTCTGTCAGATGCTGGCATTAACTGCAAGAAATCACAGCCTGCGGTTTACGCACCTTGTATTTCTGGGATTTCCCCAGCACGTTTGCCAACGAGAACATGAGAGAGTGATCATTAGGTATTAATCCCAGTGCCTCTCTTCCAACTGCTTCAGCTTGCGCTAAATTACCTGGGAGGAAAAAATGGAAAAATAAAAGACATGTTAATGCTGTATTTGCATTTTAACCTCTATAACTAACGGGGCTTATGTGCACAGCACATGACAATTATGAATAAGCTACTTAAGAAAATCTGTGTAGATCATGTAATACACACACACACACACACACACACACACACACACACGTGCAACCTTATCAGTGGCAAAGCCACCAAATTCAGCACATTTCCAACACAACACAAACAGCTTTTGATTAACTTCTATAAAACCATCTAAAATCTTGTTTTAATTTTTCCCCAGATACTAGTTACACCCAAACAAATCTACAAAATAAGAGGATTACAGCAACACTTTCATAACTGAGAATTTAACACACTGAAGTACACATCTGTATTTTCCCTAGAAACAAGCACACATTTCTGCTCTACACCATGTAGATGATCAATTAACACTATCATTAAAATATTTTTATTGACACATAACTGTACATATTGATGGGAAACGTGGTATTTTGATACATGCATACAATGTGTAGTGATCGAATCAGGGTATTTAAGACATCCATCACCTCAAATATTGATCATTTCTTTATGTTAGGAACATTTCAAATCTTCTAGCTCTTTCGAACTATATCATGAAGTGTTAACTACAGTCACCCTACTGTGCAATGGAACACTAGAACTTACGCCTTCTGTGTTCGTTCCCATTAACCCACCTATACGTATCCTTGCCTCCTTCCCAGCCCCTAGTAACTATTGTTCTACTCTCTAGCTCCACGAGGTCCATTTTTCCAGATACCCCACGAGTGAGAGCATGTAATATTTGCCTTTCTGTGCCTAACACCATCATTTCTTAAAGGATGTTTGGATTTTTAAAGTGAAGGAGGCAGAGTAACTCCTAATTGATCGAATGTGGTCTGCTTAGGGATACGAAACCAGATCTTCAAATCGATTAGCATCATATAAAAAGAATCCCACTTTGGGAGGCTGAGGCCGGCAGATCGTGAGGTCAGGAGTTCAAGACCAGCCTGACCAACATGGTGAAATCCCATCTCTACTAAAAATACAAAAATTAGCCAGGCGTGGTGGTGGATGTCTGTAATCTCAGCTACTCAGGAGGCTGAGGCAGGAGAATTGCTTGAACCCAGAAGGTGGACGTTGCAGTGAGCCGAGATCACACCACTGTACTCCAGGCTGGGTGACAGGGTGAGACTCCATCTCAAAAAAAAAAAAAAGTTAAGAATCCATGGCTCTAAGTGTAGACTGACAGGGTTCCTTTGAGTGACGTCCATGAACTTAGGGTATGGACCTAGCACCATCCATTTCTTTAGCCCTAAAGTCATTCTTCCTCACTTCTAGGTGCTCCCAGTGCCCCAGAGGATGGCCACTGGTGGGCAAGACACCATCACACCTCTCCCCCACTACTCAACCCCAGTTCTACGTGGAGTGTCACTTTCCCAGACATTCACATTCCAGTATGCCCAAAGAAATTCAATTTTCTTTTTTTCTGAGATGGAGTTTCACTCGTTGCCCAGGGTGGAGTGCAACGGCATGGTCTCAGCTCACTGCAACCTCCGCCTCCTGGGTTCAAGTGATTCTCCTGCCTCAGTCTTCCGAGTAGCTGAGATTACAGGCATGCACCACCATGCCTGGCTAATTTTTTATGTTTTTAGTAGAGACAAGGTTTCACCGTGTTAGCCAGGATGGTCTTGATTTCTTGATCTCAGCTGCTCCGCCTATCTCGGCCTCCCAAAGTGCTGAGATTACAGGCATGAGCCACTGCGCCCAGCCCCAGAAATTCAATTTTCTCGAAGAAAAGACATTTTTGTAATAGAAAATATTAAGCTTCATATTAGTTTTTTTAAACTCAGGAGGAAGAAAGCACAACAGTCTCTGTTTCCTAAGTCTTCAGTGGTACTTGACTTCATTGGTATTCTCCTGTGACCTTCGGTACCTGTATTGTCGAGGAGTATGATCATGTTGTTCCAGGCCAGGCTGTGCTCTGGTTTCAGTACGGTGGCATTTCTCCACGCATTCAAGGCATCCACATGGCGATTGAGATCTGCATACTGAAAATCACACACACCAAAAAAATCAATATTCCAAGTTCCCCGCTTCCTCTTTCCAACACATCATTTGAAAAGGAAAGAAAAGCCCAACAAACAAAAATAAAAAACCAACCTAACTTTAATTTATGGAGCTTCTAGTTTTTCATATCAACTAATTTAATCCACACAACCATACCAATGAAGTAGATATTATTGCTATCCCCATTTTACAGATGAAGCAACTAAGGCAGGAGGAAATGAATGAGCCCAAAGTTACAGATTAGGAATGGTAAAGCAGGAGTAAGAACAAGGTCAAACGTATAACGTCCCATTTCCTGTTATTTAGTGATTTTAGGAATCAAATCATATTTCAGATTGCCAAAATGTTGAAAAACGTCTAATCATTAGTCTTTCTCACAAAAGACTTCATAAGTTCATTGTTGATAAAGTATTACTTAGAATAGTAAACAAAATATTTCACATGACCAAAAGCTATGTGTCCAATTCACCTTGTGAAGGGTGGTCTCAGGGTCTCTTCCTGCCTGTGTCTAAAGTAAATATAAAAACAAGAGCATATCAAACGTATGCAGTAAACTCCTTGGAAAAGTCTCCTATGGTAAGGTAAAACCTCTTGGCAATTTTGAGTCTGTTTGCTTCATTTAGGAAGAAGAAAAATACCTGTTGCTTTATTTTTCATAATTTCAACTTTTTAAAAATTTTTATTTATTTATTTTGAAACAGAGTCTCGCTCTGTAGCCCAGGCTGGAGTCCAGTGGCACGATCTTGGCTCACTGCAACCTCTGCCTCCCAAGTTTGAATAATTCTTGTGCCTCGGCCTCCTGAGTAGCTGGGATTACAGACGTGTGTTACCATGCCTGGCTGATTTTTATATTTTTAGTAGAGATGCGGTTTCACGATGTTGCCCAGGCTGGTCTCAAATTCCTGGCCTCAATTGATCTGCCCACCTTGGCCTCCTGCAGTGCTGGGATCACAGGTGTGAACAAACCCACTCGGCCTTCAACTTTTATTTTAGATTCAGAATGTACGTGTGCAGGTTTGTCACATGGGTAAATTGTGTGATGCTGAGGTTTGGGACATGAATGATCCTGTCATCCAGGTAGTGAGCATAGTACCTGACAGTGTTTCAACCCTGGTTGGCCTCTCTGCCTCCCCACCCAAGTGTCTCTGGTTGTCATCTTCATGTTCACAAGTACCCAATGTTTAGCGCTCACTTATGAGAACAGGCAGCATTTGGTTTTCTGTTCCTGCATTTATTTGCCTAGGATAGTGGCCTCCAGTGGCATCCATGTTGCTGCAAAGGACATGATTTCATTCTTTTTTATGGCTACATGGTATTCCATGGTGGATATGTACCACATTTCCTTTTTCCAGTCTACAGTGGATAGACACCTAGGTTGATTTGGTGTCTTTGCTATTTTGAGTAGTGCTGTGACGAACATACAAATGCATGTGTCTTTTTTTTTTTTTTAAAGACAGAGTCTCACTCTGTTGCTCAGGCTGGAGTGCAGTGGTGCAATCTTGGCTCACTGCAACCTCCACATCCCGGGCTCAAAAATTCTCTGCCTCAGCCTCCCGAATAGCTGGGATTACAGGGAACCCCCCCCCACCACCACGCCTAGCTAATTTTTGTATTTTTAGTAGAGATGGGCTTTCACCATCTTGGCCCAGGTGGTCTTGAACTCCTGACCTCATGATCCACCCGCCTTGGTCTCCCAAAGTGCTGGGATTACAAGTGTGAGCCTGGCAACATGTGTGTTTTTGGTGGAATGATTTCTTTTGGGCATATAACCAGTCATGAGATTGCTGGGTGGAATGGCAGTTTTAAGTTCTTTGAGAAATCTCTAAACTGCTTTTCATAGTGTCTGAATTATATACAGTGTCTCAGCATTCCTTTTTCTCCGACAGCCTTGCCAGTAACTATCGTTTTTTCACTTTTTGATAATGGCCACTGGTGTGAAATGGTATCTCAGTTGTGGTTTTGATGTGCATTTCTCTAATGATTAGTGATGATGAGCATTTTCTCATGTTTGTTGGCTGCTTGCATGCCTTCTTTTGAGAAGTGTCTGGTCATGCCTTTTGCCCAATTTTTAATGGGACTGTTGTTTTTTGCTTGTTGATTTCTTACTTATGGATCTGGATATTAGACCTTTGTTGGATGCATAGCTTATGAGTATTCTCTCCCATTCTGTAGGTCATCTGTTTACTCTCTTGATAGTCTCTTTTGCTGTGCAGAAACCTTTTGGTTTAATTAGGTCCCACTTGGCAGTTTTTATTTTTGTTGCAATTGCTTCTGAGGATTTAGTCATCAATTCTTTCCCAGGGATGATGTCTAGAATAGTGTTTCCTAGGTTTTCTTCTAGGATTCTTTTTTTTAAAAAAAAAACAAAACACACACACACACACAACAGGGTCTTACTCTGTCATCCAGGTAGGAGTGCAGTGGTATGATATGGTAATGACCAGGTGCTCCCTATAGCCTCCACATCCTGGGCTCAATCAATCTTCCCACCTCAGTCTCCCAGGTAGCTGGGACTACAGGCATATGCCACCACACCCAGCTATTTTTTTTTTAAATTTTTTTGTAGAGATGAGGTTTTGCCATGTTGCCCAGGCTGGTTTCAAACTCTTGGGCTCAAGCCATTCCCAAAGTGCTGGGATTACAGGTGTGAGCCACTGTACTCGGCCTCTAGGCTGACTGAGTAGGATTCTCGTAGTTTGAGGTCTTACATTTAAATTTTTAATCTATCTTGAGTTAAATTTTCACTCTTTTGTGCATGGCTAGCCAGCTATCCCAGCACTATTTATTGACTAGGAAGCCCTTTCTCCATTGCTTTAAAAAATATTGGTTGAAGACCACATGGCTGTAGGTGTGTGGCTTTATTTCTGGGTTCTCTATTCTGCTCCACTTATCTGTGCGTCTGTTTTTGCACCAGTACCATACTGTTTTGGTTAGTGTAGCCTTAAAATATAGTTTAAAGTCAGGTAATATGATGCCTCTGGCTTTCTTCTTTATGTTTAGGATTGCTTTGGCTATTCGGGTTCTTTTTTGGTTCAATATCAATTTAAGAATAGTTTTTTTCTAATTCTGTGGAAAATCACGTTGGTAGTAATAGAAACAGTGTTCAATCTATAGATTGCTTTGGGTAGTATAGCCATTTGAACAATATTGATTTACAATTCATGGTCATGAAATGTTCTTCCACTTGTTTATGTTGTCTCTGATTTCTTTCAGCAGTGTTTTGTAGTTCTACTTGCAGAGATCCTTCACCTCCTTGATTAGCTGAATTCCCAGGTAATTTTTTTCTTTTTATGGCTATTGTAAATGGGATTGCATTCTTGATTTGGCTCTCAGCTTGAATGTTATTGGTGTATAGATATTCTTCTTATTTTTGTACACTGACTTTGTATCCTGAAACTTTACTGAAGTTGTTTATGAGGTCTAGGAGCCTTCTGGTAAAGTCTGCAGGGTTTTCTAGATGTAGAATCACATTGTCTATGAAGAGAGATAGCTTGATTTCTTCTTTTCCTATTTATACACTTTTTATTTCTTTTTCTTGCCTGATTGCTCTGGCTAGGACTTCCAGTACCATGTTGAATAAGAGTGGTGAGAGTGGGCATCCTTGCCTGGTTCCAGTTCTCAATGGGAATGCTTCCAGATTTGTTGTTTGTTTTGAGAGGGAATGTTAACATTGGTAACAGAATACAAAATGGCTAGCTCTCAATTTCCATAGTTAACAAAAGCACAGAAAGAGAGACAGAGATGGATTTTTTCAGCAGGTGACCCTGTTGCCCTCTTATCTCAGTTCAAATGCACATTTTATTTGAGTGTACCTGATCCCTTTAACTCTGCAAAAAGTACACATGATTACAATTTGTCAGAGCTTAAGGCTATTTCCTTACTTACTGCCAAGTCTGTCTTTTCTGTAGACAACAAAAACAGTTTGACTTGTCCTACGGTGCACAGCAAATTGGTAGCATATTATGCAAGAAAAAGAAAGCATTAATGAATCATTTGCTAAAAATATCAGATTTCCCATGAGACTCAGAAACTCAATTTACAATATTTTTACTCCTTTAATGAGGAAATGATAGGAAAAGTTCAGAAAATTAAAATAATTTGGGATGCTTAATTATTCTAACAATTATCTCTACTTGATGTTCCAGCAGTTCCTCAGGTTAATTCACTCCAGCAAGTGATATGCATTTGAGTCACTTGGACAAAATCCATGATGACATTTGAACATACCCAGAAGAATCAACATAACTTCATTTATCCAACATGACAAAATCTTCACTATTTTACTGTTACTACAATTATTATTACTATGTATTGAAGAATAGACTGAATCAGATAAAATTTAGTTTCATTTTGTCTCAAACTCTACTTATAGCATCTACACAAAGGGAAAAAACTCTTTCAGGGAAGCAGAGAAAAGTGACAATTTAACCAGAACTGCTCATCTGGGAAGTAGATGGGTAACATTAGTCACCCAGTAGTCCTAGGCCCACCGTTCTGTACTCTGCTCTGACAAGCAGGGCTGGGAGTCTGCAACTACATTTCCTAGGCTTCTTTGCCACTTGGTTCCTTTCTGTCAACAGGCACTGGATGGTGGGGAGAGGGGAGCAGTCCTTTCCTCCCACTGTCACTAGCTCCTTCCTTCCCCTGGCAGTGTTTCTGAAGAGATTATGTCCCCTCCTCTACCGTCCCAGGGTGGCATCAGCAAGTAGGGTGGAAGCAGTGGTCCATCCCCCATGATCACAGCCCTTGAGGTTGTGGTAGGTCCAGAGATTGTAACCTCTTGTGAGTTCTTAAATCCCGGGAGCACCACACCCTCCTGTCTGTTCCCCCAAATTCACAGGATTTTTGCTCATCCAGCCTTCCAATGACAGTGTAACCAATTCCCTATATTAAATCTTCTTTATCTAAAACACTTAGAATGGTTTCTGTTTTCCTGGACACATCCAATCCTTCCATCATGAATTGTCTTCAGTAATCCCTCCAGTCACTATTACTGTAACTTTGTAAGATCAGTACTATGTCCCAGTAATCCCGCTCTTCCTGATTTCCTATTCCACAAGAGAGCTGCCTTAGATTCTCTCCATATTGGGGTCTAGAAATCAAAACAAATCTCTGTCTCCTGTTACCAGAGAGTGATTTCTTAAAACAAACAAATAAAAAACCCTCTTAAGTTATTAAGTTCTTATTTGCCAATATATAAATGGGTTGGTTGAGTTGTTGAAGATTAAGCTCTTAATGCTTTTAAGCTGTCAAGCAGGAAAAAGCTGGATAATTAAACCACAATGGAGAGCAAAAGCCTTAAATAAGCAGGAACAGTTGGCTGAAGGGAACACAGGAAGACCATTTCACGGTAGTGTAATTAGTAAACAATATACACAAAGAGCAGTACAAGGTCTCAATCTGTTCAATGCTATAGATGATCTTCCAAGTGAAAGTGTAATGAATCCCAAGGACTAGAGCACATGATAAAAGCTGGTACTTTATAGTCTATGTTCCTTCCTTTGGAAAGAACTCTTACAGAAGGAGCATTTATTATAAATCCTCTATTTTCCAAATCCCAAGGAGCTGCAGTGAAAGGCAGCTACTAGGAGAGGGAAGAAGACTAAGTTTAGAGCCTAAGGGACAACCTGGGAGGCCCCAAACGACCCACTCACTTTGTGAGCAATAAAGGAAAAGAACAGCAACCTCCAGAAAAAGAAAAAAAGGGATGAAAGGAGAATTCATATGAATATCAAGTCTCATACTTAGTCACTTGTGTACTAGTTTAACAGATACAGTGAACAGAAACAGTAATCCCTGCATCCATATATTCATAGCCACCCAAATGTATGAGTTCAGGTTAAGACCTCATGTGCTCCCATCCTCCACTCAACCCCTATTCTCACTTCACTAACTTTGTGAGGATCGCCCCTGCTTTATATGTGATTGAATTTTCAAGTTACCACTGACAGCATTATGCTGGGGTTTTACAGCCTCCCCTCCCCCCAGGAACAAACAGCCCATCATTATAATAGTTTCAGCTCCCCTGGAATCTTCAGGTCTTACAGAGAAAGCGGTTTCAACATCAAAGCAGGTAACTAGGTCATAAAGCATAGAATCTTAAAATGTAAAAGAACAGAAATGCACGCAAGGTCAGTGGTTCTGGAGAAAGTTAATATGAGACAAAGGAACATCTTGCCATTAATCTTCCTTATTCAAGCATCATGCCATTCCATGGATTCAGCCACATTCCTGTCACCCTTGCCTCTGTGCCAGGAAGAAATAATTCCCCTTTTCCACACTGGAGTAAGCACACAGAGATGGTATCTTCCTATGGCACATCATAACTGAAATATGTTTTGCATTATTTGAGTAAAAAAATGCGATGATATGGTTTGACTCTGTCCCCATCCAAATCGCATCTTGAATTATACCTCCCATAATTCCCATGTGTTGTGGGAGGGAGCCAGTGGGAGATAATTAAATCACTGGGGTGGTTCCCCTATCCTGTTCTCATGGTAGTGAGTACGTCTCATGAAATCTGATGGTTTTATAAGGGGAAGCCTCTTTTGCTTGGCTCTTATTCTCTCCTGTCTGCTGCCATGTAAGATGTGCCTTCACCTTCCGCCATGATTGTGAGGCCTCCCCAGCCATGTGGAACTGTGAGCCCATTAAACCTCTTTTTCTTTATAAATTAGCCAGTCTCAGGTATATCTTTATCAGCATTGTGAAAACGGACTAATACATGCAACCACTTCACTTTAATATTTATAACACAAGCATTACTCATCCACATAAAAGGACTTCTGCCGAGGGGGAAAGATCACATTTTATCATTAGTTAGCCAGACATTCCTACCATCTTATTTTCTCCATTCATAAGATTCTATCTCCATAGCTCACAAAATCATGGCTACCCAGTCCAGAAACAAAGACATTAAGACCAAAGATATTTACATTATGGTAAAAACCAAAGCCTGGTTTTCCAAAGAATTGAAAGCAGTCAGTGTTTTTAGGATCGCTCCCCACAAACCATGGTTTCTGCTCCGACGTGATCACTTTGTCATCCAAGTTCAGACAGAGCTGCTTCCCAGGTGCAGGGCCAAGGACAGGGTATCGGAATCACCTGGGTGATTCATTATTGCTATTTTACTTAATTTTTTTGAGGCAGAGTCTTGCTCTGTCGCCCAGGCTGGAATGCAGTGCCATGATCTTGGCTCACTGCAACTTCCACCTCCCAGGTTCAAGTGATTCTCCTGCCTCAGCCTCCCAAGTAGCTGGGATTACAGGCATGCACCACCATGTCTGGCTATTTTTTGTATTTTTAGTAGAGAGGGGATTTCACCATGTTGGCCAGGCTGGTCTCAAACTCCTGACCTCAAGTGATCCGCCTGTCTCAGCCTCCCAAAGTGATGGGATTACAGGTGTAAGCCACTGCACCCAGCCTGTTATTGTTATTTTAAAAATACAGATTCTCTATAGAGCCTTTGATTCCCTAAATGTCAGATTCGGTGGGATAGTCTAGATGCGTATCAATTTTGGGAACTACTAGTTTTTGTTTTTTTTTTTTTTTGGCAGAGAGAGAAGGAACCAATGCAATGGGCTAGTCTTTTCTGAAAAGAAGAAACTTTACAGGGCATTTTGAGTAACTTGGTGCAGGCACTCAGTGTGCCAGCTGGTGAGGCACCAGCTTGTAGTGGGTTCCACAGCTGAGCCACTGCTGGGTCCTGCCTTTGTGCAGCTCAAACCAGATGATGGCACTGTTGTCCTCTTCACGAGTACACCCACTATTCTCCTGTTGGTGATTGAGGGGACTAAATTAGGGTCTTCCTGGGTACCTGAGGCTGCCTTTGGGAGTAGTACATTGTGTGGGTCCAGTTCCTTCCTTGCAGCCATCATGACCTCCCTCTCCAAGCCAGTCACCTGCTTGTTATCAGTAGAAACACCGCCTCCAGATTCCATGGCAGGTACCATGGCCGTGCCATTGGGACTGCCAGCCCTCAGGGCCTGCATAACCAAGTGCTCCAGCTCCATCAAGTAACCTTGAAGCCATCATCCCGCGACAAGCAGCCAAGGGAACTACCAGTTTTGACAATATAAGAACTCCTTAAACCAAGAGGCTTCAGACCTTTAAAATGAGGGTAAGCAGGCATCTCTTTAGAACATAAGGGTGCCTTCCTACCTGTAAGGCTAAGCTCAATAAAATCTAGAAATCTACATATGAACTTCTTTTAAAGTCACATTGCTATGCATGTATTCTAGTTTGGTTAAAATGAACAAAATTTTTTAAAATTAATAATTTTTATCGAATACATCTAAATATATTAAGAATATATATATTTGGTTTCTTGAAACCAAATTAAGTGGTTGATTTATAGGGAGAATACAACCATTCGTGTTTAAAGAATTTTGCTGTGTGTGTATGTGTGTGTGTGTCTCATTTTATTTTAGTCAAGAAACTCAAGAGCAATCAGATCTTCATAAACATCCTGTCAATAACCAAAAATATAAAGCTACTATTGAACACATTATTTTCTATTTCCACCAAATAATGTCAAAGCCCTTTCAAATGAATCCCGTACCCTCTAAAGCTGTCTGTTTAAGGGGAAATGCTCCGTGCAGATGAAGAGCTCTGCTCCCTTAAGGAAGGAGAACAAGGGAGCTCAGAAATCATACTACGGATTTGTTTCTTTAATCTCTGTTCATATTAAATTCTTGTTTTAAAAACAGAGACTGATGTTTATCAGGAAGTTACCCATTGGAGCATTGTTTTACAGGGTGGATGGAATTTTAACATTTTAATTTATTCCTTGGTTTAACCTTTTGCCTGGGTGACCTCTTAAACTTGGCTAATTCATGCTGCACCGCTTCTAATGAGAGCTTTAAAAAATTACTCACAAGGAAATCAAATAGCTACCTTCAAAAGAGATGAAAACATGTGAAAGAACTTTATAAAACTGATTGGGCTAGGAGGGTGCTACTGTGTTTTTTACTATATATAAGAAAAAACCCATCTTTCTTCCACAGGCACAGGGCACCCCGAACTTACCAGACGCCCGAGGTTGTAGTAACAATCTGGGTATTTCCTTCTGTGTTTAATCGCTGTCCGGTAACTTTGCTCGGCTGCTTCAAACCGTTTCAGGCTGTTCTGCACTATGCCTAGATTCATCCATGCAGCAGCAAAGTCTGGCCTAGAGGAGCAGTTTCAACAAAGATAAACAAGGAAGCTTAGATGTCAGAATGCAGGAGCTCCTTCCTTTGCCACTAGCATCATTATAAAAATAATGCTTACTGTATTTGAACAGCCAAAGACAGCAGCTCCTCAGCTTCCTGTAGTTCATTCCTTTCTTTCAAGATATTTCCAAGATTATTCATGGCATGAACATACTTCGGATTTAATCTGGAAGTTGAGAGAAAAACCAAGCTGACCATTAAATGCTCAGTAGTATGTTTTTGCTAAACTCTCAGGAACTGGCAAAGACATTTAAAGTTGGGGTCCTTAAAAGGAACAGGTGTTTCATACTAGAAAGTGAAAATGATCTGTGTACATAATTTCTCTGTAAGACATACTCGCCATACCTTACAGCTTCCCGGTAATATCTGATGGCAGCTGTCTGGTTGCCTTTATCAGCCAGGTTTTTGCCAATGTTGTAGTGAACCTGCAAAAAGAGAATATTTGGGCCATTAGCAGATAGACTTCTTGTTCAGAGCCTGTCCCATCGTATCTTCTAACTGAAGACAAAAGGTAAAGGGATGAGGAAAAAAAACACCCACCAGAACTTTAGCTAAAACCTTACAGGGGTTAGGGGTTGCTTGTGCTTTAATCTCCAACCCCATAAGAGGATCAGAAGAAAGGGGGACAGGCATGGTACATCTCCAAAGCACAACAGAAAGGAAATAACTAAAGACCTCACTAGAGAAAACCAGAAAACTACAAAGCTAGGCTTTTTAAAATTTTACTTTTGATTTTTAGAGATGGGGTCTTGCTATGTTGCCCAGGCTGGAGTGCAGTAGAGCTATTTCCAGGTGCAATTAGAGCGTACTGCAGTCTTGAACTCCTGGGATTCAGTGATTCTCCTGCCTCAGTCTCCCAAGTAGCTGGGACTACAGGTACACACCACCACACCTGGCTTGTTTTTATCAGCAAAACCTCAAATTCTCCTTACCTATACACTGAGTTGAGATAACAAAGTCCAATCACATATGAACATATGATTCTGTCCCCACCCATTTAAGCAAAAGTAGCCCTTTCTTGTATGACACCTTTCTTCTATAGCTAGCATCACAAGCATTTTACTCTGTATCTGTTCTAGGCAGAATGCTAATACACTCCCAAAGTTCAAATGTTGAAATCCTCACTCCTCATGTTATGGTGCTGGGAAGTAGGACCTTTGGGAGGTGACAGGGTCATGAGGGTGGAGCCCCATGAATGGATCAATGCCGTCATCAAAGAGGCCCTGGAGAGCTCCCATGCCCCATTTTCACCACATGAGGACACAGTGAGAATATGCCTGTCTGTGAACCAGGAGGCAAGCCCCCACCAGACAACCAACCTGCCTGCACCTTGACTGTGGGCTTTCCAGCCACCGGCACTGTGAGTAGTCAGTGTCTGCTTCTGAAGCCACCCTGTCTCTGGTATTATTCTTTTTTTTGAGATGTAGTTTCACTCTTATTGCCCAGGCTGGAGTGCAATGTCATGATCCCGGCTCGCTGCAACACTCACCTCCCGGATTCAGACAATTCTCCTGCCTAAGCCTCTCAAGTACCTGGGATTACAGTCATGCGCCACCACGCCCAACTAATTTTGTATTTTTAGTAGAGATGGGGGTTTCTCCAGGTTAGTCAGGCTGTTCTCGAACGCCTGACCTCAGGTGATCTACCCGCCTTGGCCTCCCAAAGTCTTGGGATTACAGGCATGAGCCACTGCACCTGGCCTCTGGTATTATTCATACAGGGTCTGAGCAAGAGCCCCAGTGTTGCTAAAGTGCAGAGAGCACGGCTGCAGGCTGGCGGGCCCGGGAGGAGCAGCTGCACTTGCAGGGAACCCTGAGCAGGGTGGGCTTGGATCAGTCCTTGTCCTCAGAGCCAGGAGGCTGGGGCAGGGTCTGTAAGTGTGTGAGTGCCCCAGGGCTGCAGCAACAAAGCACCACAAACCTGTCTCATGGAGCTGGCTCGCAATCTGTCTTGCAGATGCCTCGCTCCCTCCTCTGCCTCTGTCTTTATGACCATCTCCCCTCTTTGTCTGTCTCCCTGTCTCTTCTCTTGTCTTACTAGGACACCAGTGACACTGGATTAAGGGCCCACCATCCACCTGTACGACCTCACTTAACTGACATCCTAATTACACCTGCAACAACCCCATTCCCAAAAAAGGTTACACTCCCAGGTCCTAGGGGTTAGGATTTGAGCATATCTTTTGGGAGGCACAATTCAACCTATAGCAGGAAGCCAGGGGCAGGAGGCTAGAAGAGGTCATCATCAGGTTTATGCTCATATGAAACAAATCCTGTGGTGGGAAAGAGATGTGAATGGGGAGAAGCAGATGTCAGGAGCTCCGGGAAGGCTGTGGCTGCAGTCCTGGAAGAGAGGACAGCAGACTGAACTAGGGTGGCAGTGAACCAGTGGACGGGTTTGAAGAACAGTGAGGGAGCAAAAAGCATAGAAACTGGTGACCAACTGCTAGGAGAGAGGGAGGCGTGTCAAGAACAAATGCGAGGTTCCCAACATTCAGGACAGAATGGATGTGACGGCTTTCAAGAGAAGTGATGGGTGATCAGGCTTGTTTAGGGGGACAGGCTGGGCTGACATGGCAGTATGAGGTCACCACCCATTTCTAGAATTCTTTTCATTTTGCAAAACAGAAACTCTGTACCCATTCTCTCCTCCATCGAACCCCTGGCAACCTCCATTCATTTTCTGTCTCTATGCATTTGACTCCTAGGTACCTCACATAAGTGGAATTGTATAGGATTTGTCCATTTGTGTCACCTGTGTCAGAATTTCTTTCCTCTTATGGCTGAATACTATTCTCTTGCATGGGTACACCACATTCTGTTTGTCCATTTGTCCTTGGATGGACACCTGGGTGGCTTCCACTTTTTAGCTATTGTGAGTAATGTGGCTATGAACATGGGTGTGCAAATATCCCCCTGAGTCTCTGCTTTCAGTCCTTTTGGGAATATGTCTTCAAATGGAACTGTTGGATCATATAATTCTGTTTTTAATTTTTTGATATACTAAAATGGATAATATTATGTTATAGGAATTTCACCTCCATTAAAAAAGAATGAGGAGAGGATTTTCAATGACTGAAGAGGGGGTGAAGTAGGCTGGATGGAATGGGGCTTCCAGCTGCCAATCTGCTAGGAATTCTCAGGTCACCCTGGAACGGAGGCATCAGGGAAGCCAATGTATGGCAGTTTCTCAACTCTACGTGGGCTCAGAATAAATGACAAAGAAAAAAGTGGGGACCTGAACTAAGCCCAGGGCAGCAAGACTGCACAAGCTCACAAGGACTACAATAAAAAGTATTTGTTGGCTGGGAGCAGTGGCTCACGCCTGTAATCCTACTACTGTGGGAGGCCGAGGTTGGCAGATCATCTGAGGTCAGGAGTTTGAGACCTGCCTGCCTAACACAGTAAAACTCCATCTCTACTAAAAATACAAAAATTAGTTGGGTGTGGTAGTGCATGCCCATAATCCCTGCTACTCAGGAAGCTGAGGCAGGAGAATTGCTTGAACCCAGGAGGCGGAGGTTGCAGTGAGCTGAGAGCATGCCACCACACTCCAGCCTGAGCAACAGAGCAAGACTCTGTCTCAAAAAAAAAAGGAAAGGAAAGGAATAGAAAAAAAGTATTTGTTGATGACCAAAAGCTCCTTTTGGGACTTTACAATATAAAGGGAGTAGCAACCCCAGAGCAGATGATGCCACAGAAACTCACTCAGTCAGGAGCATGTAGTGTGGGTGCTACTAACAGCAGTCATGACAAATAGTAAGATGGTGTGCAGTCGGCACACCTCGAGTGGCACCCACCAGCACGGCACGGTGTTGCAGGCTGTGTGTGCATGGTCTCTCCTCATGGTGGCTTGAGGCGTGGCTGCTGTGACCCTCTCTCCTGAGTTGCTAAACTGCTTCAGGTTCATTCAGTCTCTCGTCGAGGGCTGTGAAGCTGGATTGGAACCAGGCTCTGAAGCCTGTGTTTCTTCCCATTAGATGACATGCACTGATTATGGTGCTGGGGGAAGGTGAGGGTGACTGCTCAAGGCACTTTCTAGATCCACTCATTCATACCACTGGCCTTTTCCCTAAGTAACATCACGTTTCTTGTTATACGATATTGTCCCCCAAAGTTGATGTTAAGCCCCTGGCACCCTAGAATGAGAAGGTATTTGGAGCTAGGGTCTTTAGAGGTAAGTAAGGTCAAATGAGGTCATACGGCTGGGCTCCAATCCATATGACCCCAATCCAGTCTGATTGGTGTCTTTACAGAAAGAGGAAATTTGGACACAGACACAAGAGATGTGTAAGCACAGAAGATAGACCATATGAGGACATGGGGAGAAGCCATCTGTAAGCCAAGGAGAGAGGCCTCGTAAGAAACAACCCTGTTGACACCTTGATCTTACACTTCCAGCATTTAGAACAGGGAGAGAATAAACATCTGTGGTCTAAGCTACCCAATCTGTGTGTGTCTGTGTGTGCGCGTCCGCACGTGTGTATTTCTGTGCGTATGTTTATGGCAGCCTGAGAAGACTAATAAAATCTCAAAACACAGAAATGGCTTAAACACAGTTAAGTAACATTACATCTGAACACTGCTTCCAAATGAACCCTGAAAAGAGAACCACATCCTGCCTTACCAATCTTAACCTACAGTTACAGCATTTCCTAGAGCAGACTCAGATTTCTGGAAGAGTATGCAGCAGTGCATATTAACAGGTTTTCTTAACTGCCAATTTAAAAGCATAGAGATTCATGTTTACCCACTCTGATGAAAGGACTCACAAGCAGAAAAATAGCAGGTGATGAAAATGTGCGTACTACTGTGCACCACACAGTATAATTTGAACTTTCTGCATCAAATTATTGTCCATTCATAGGCATTTTCGTCCTTAAATTGTAGCTTGGAGGAGGCTCAGTTAATGCTATCGCTGAAGTGCATGTCGAGAAAAGTGCTCTAAATGATTAGAATTTGAGCTTCCCCAACCCAGCTTGGATGTATGACTTCACCTCCTCTCCTATGCACAAAAGAACCCAGGGCTGGAGAATCCAATCTGCCAGTGATGTCCTTCTGGTCCTCAGAATACAAATACAGCTTCTACTCAGACATCAACACGATGCCCCCCCTCTTCCACCCCAAGCTCCTGCTGTTTTCCTTTGTTCCAGGCAAATTCTGTTTTCTCAATAAAAAGCCCAGACAAAGAGTTCAACCGCCCTCTGCAGTATAGACAGTGTTCTGTTAGACATTCAGAATGCCAGAGACCAGAAGATCAAGGGAGAAGGACGTGGGACTCTGGAACAGGAGCTAGTTTAAAATCTGATACAGCCTTAGAAGGCAGACCATCATTAAGAACTGGTAAACAGGTTTACCTAGAGGCCAGCTTTATCCTGTTGGTTAGGTGGAGGGAATTCTTTGAATTAAAAATAGCTGCCTAGATTGCAAAACAAAACAGAACAAAAATCTCACAACCAGGTCACTTAAAACGATGTTTAGAGAATGAGTGACTTTTGTTTCCCTGAAAGCTGAAAGACTGAAAAAGCCTGTTTGTTCTTCAACTTTCCCCCTAGCATTTGTGATGCACCTGCTGAGGCCATGAACTAACACAGGAGAAGTCGAAGACAGAAACAACCACCACAACCCAGTAACATGTAAATGCAAGGAAGTAAGAGTATCGGTTATGAAAGGCACCTTTACTACCAAGGCTAACTTAATTTGTTATAAATACTCTGGCAATATCTGACGTTAAACTTAAAATGTTTTAAAAACATAAAAATCCTAAAACATCCTGGGTCACTCACTCCTTAAAAAAATACCTCATTTTGGTAAATGATCTGTTTCATTGTTAAAAGAATTTATTACAGAATTGCATCACAGAGTTGATAGTGCAACATACTTTTCAGCCCTAAAAATTATAAATGACTGTAAGTATACTTGGTATCTCATCCACAGTGAATTCAATTTCCATTTAGCTCAATTCAATAACTAATACCGAGTGTCTACCATATGCAAGGCACTGTGGGTAATTTACATGCAGGCCAGGCACCAGCACTACCTACACTGATATTGCAGTCTCTCAGAAAAGATGAGTCTTTACATCTGGCCCTAAACTAGAGCCAGTTGCCAATTTCTTACTTTATATTCAACAGATATCAAATGAAACCAGTATAGAAAATGTGTCCCCTATAACAATGGGACTGAAAGAAACTAGTGTCTTCCTACATGAGATCTCTTTCCTAAAATCAACTTAGATTTTTCAAAAAAAAAAAGGAAGTAAAGATAATTTTACGACACTTCAACTTACAGTGGAAAGTTTAAAAATAAACTAGGGGCCGGGCACAGCGGCTCATGCCTGTAATCCCAGCACTTTGGGAGGCTGAGGTGGGTGGATCACCTGAGGTTAGGAGTTCAAGATCAGCCAGACCAACATGGTGAAACCTCGTCTTTACTAAAAATACAAAAATTAGCCAGATGTGGTGGCGGGTGCCTGTAATACCAGCTCCTTGGGAGGCTGAGGCAGGAGAATGGCTTGAACCTGGGAGGCAGAGGTTGCAGTAGGCCATGATTGTGCCACTGCACTCTAGCCTGGGTGACAGAGTGAGGCTCCATCTCAAAAAAAAAAAAAAAATTATATATATAAAGAAACAAACAAACAAAAAAAACCCTCTATCTTGCTTATATTGAATGGTATCATTGAAAAATGTTCTTAAGAAAGGACTATTATCACTGGGTCCATTTTGAAGATGAGGTCTTATATGTGTTCCTGTATTCCTTAAATTAAGAAAAGAACCCATCCCCACTGTCTCTCTCAAATACACACACTCTCATTCCCTCTCACTCTCTTTCTCCTCATACTTCTGTGCATGCCCACAAGTGCACACCCCATGTTTACTAGCCTATAACATATGAAATCACTTCCTGGGTAGGTTATTGGGTTCAGACATCACCTATGTTCCAACCCCTTATTTATCAAAAGCACCTGGGCACATCACCATACCAGGTCTCTCTCTAGCCACCCAAATTACTAGCCTAGATAATGTCAGTTTAATCTTGCTATGCCTCAGTTTCTCCCATCTGGGAACACAGAGAAAATAATACCCTCTCTAAAAACCTTGGTGAGAGGATAATAGAGGTTAATTACAGAGCCTCTATAAAGAAATCTGAACTCCTTGTGGTGAGGAGCTACACAAATAGAAGGGGTAATTACTGCTATTCAAACAGTAAAGTAAAAATAAAGAAAATCTATTAACATTTATGAAATTAAATCACAGGCAATTTATTTTTGGTTGCATAAAATAAATTGATAAGTAAGCAAATCAAATTAAAGATAAAAGCTCAAAGTAATTCACTATTTTATCTAAGTCTCTTAACTGTAAAATATGAACAAGGGGTTTTAATTCAAGAAAAAGATAAGTAGCCAGCAACTTTTATATATTGTTCTTCACTTAAGCTTCATAATAAGATGTCAACTATTCATTAGCTTTGTTTACATAATTTTGTCTGAAATTATTGCCTTCCCTTAAATATGGAACATAGAAATGAGACAGCGATCCAGAGAGCTCTCCATCTCCATTCAGGAGGATTACATATAAGCATCCTAGGCAGCTCTAATTCTGAGGACCTAAGAAAGAATGAATCATTATTTAATGATAATAATCTATACTAACAGAGACTTCTTCTAACCTAACCAACCCCTTGGCCCCCATTTTGAGCAAACAGCATTCTCTTCCCAACATAATGCAAAACCCAGGCTGAAATGAGCACCTACTATGTGCTGGCCACTGTGTGGGGGCATTTTAGTTCACTCAGCCCTAACAACAAACCCAGCAGATGGGTATTATCTACTTCTGATAGAAAAGGGCACTGAAAGTTTTTAAAAGTTTAGTTTTGCCCAAAGAGGCACAGTTAGTTAACTGAAGAGCTTGTATTCATCAAGAACACGAGTGAAAAAATTCCTACCAGATTGCTTCAACCAAATACACTGCCAATTTGATTATAGTCATGCATTACTTAATGACAACAGGGATACGTTCTGAGAAATGAATTGTTGAGTGGTTGTGTCATTGTTTGAACATCATAGAGTGTACTTACACAACCCTAGATGGTAGATACTGCTATACACCTGGGCTACGTGTGGTCCAGCCTGTTGCTCCTAGGCCAGAAACCTATGTAGCGTGTGACTGTACTGAATACTGGAGGCAATGGTAACACAACGGTAAGGACATAGAATAAAGAGGCAGTAAAAATATTGGCCGGGTGCAGTGGCTCACGCCTGTAATCCCAGCATCTGAGAGGCTGAAGTGGGCGGATTATTTAAGGTCAGGAGATTGAGACCAGTCTGACCAACATGGTGAAACCCTATCTCTACTAAAAATACAAAAAATTAGCTGGGTGTGGTGGTGGGCACCTGTAATCCCAGCTATTCAGGAGGCTGAGGCAGGAGAATCCCTTGAACCCGGAAGGTGGAGGCTGCAGTGAGCCGAGATTGCACCACTGCACTCCAGCCTGGGTGACAGCGTGAGACCCAGCCTCAAAAAAAGATATAATTTTATGGGACCATGGTCGTATATATGCTATATGTGATCTGCTGGCCGAAACATTGTTATATGACACATGACTATGTGTACATTTATGTTTACCTAATCTGACCCAAAAAAATCACAAACAGGGGACTCAAAGTTGACATAAATGTGTACTATTGCACAGCACATAGCATAATTTAAACTTCCTGAACCAAATTATTGCCAATTTGTAGGTATTACTACCCCTTTAAATTACAGCTTGGAGGAGGCTAGTTAATGCAATCGCTAGAGAGTGGGCTCTGAAAAGCGCACTTTAGACATCAGAATCTGTGCCGTGTCCACGCTCAGTCTGAATACACAATGTCACTTCCCCTGAAGCTACTTCAAAGGGCAAGAAGATTCTCTGGAAGATGAGTAAGATCTCATTAGAGTCAACTGTTTCACTGATATTGTCTGCTTTTAAATGATTTCTTTTCAATTTTGGCTGAGTGGAATTTTAATGAATCTTATCAAAATAATTTTAAAAAAACACACAACGAAGAAAAACCCAAGTACTTGGTCATGGTCTTACACTAAATATTGTACGATAGGAAATGTTCTTATGCAGCCGAAGAACTTATTAACACATTCCCAAGTAAGGTCTCTTTAATAAAGAAATCTGGTGGGTAGGTACCTTAGCATTGAGGGGACACACAGACAGGGCGCTTCTGAAAAGCTGTTCCTCACTCCGCCACTGGCCGCTGCGCACCACGCATCTCAGCATGTTGATGAGTACGATTCCCAGCACGACAGCTGTGATGAGTTTCTTAGGAACAGAGAGACATGGTAAATACCAACAGTGAGATGCTCAGTCGTTTCCTGCATCCGTCGGCACCATTCTTGGTTGATACCTTTTTCTTGGTGTGTTTGCTCAGGGCTCCAAATCCAAAAGTCAGCAGCACACAGTACCCGACGCTGGGGAGGTAGAGGACTCGCTCCGCGACCACGAAGCCCACTCGGAAGAACAGGTTACTCGCGGGGAGAAATGGGATAACGAGAAATCCCAGGCCCAGAGTAAGGATCCTGGACGATGAAAAGTATTGAAGGAAATGACCATTTCCAGACTTCTCAAGAAAAACATTTTCTGTGGATAAGGGAACTAGGACTAAAGTTTGTGGCTCTTTAGAATTACTACCTGATTTAAGACACAAGTAAACTTAAAACTTAATTTATTTTAAGAAATTACTAAATTACTAGCAGTCCACATTAAATTAATGCTAAAGACCTTTTCTTTTCCTTTTTTTTTTTTTTTTAATTAATTAATTAATTTATTTATTTTTTAAAGATGGGGTTTCACCATGATGGCCAGGCTGGTCTTGAACTCCTGACCTCAGGTGATCCACCCACCTCGGCCTCCCAAAGTGCTAGGATTACAGGCGTGAGCCACTGCGCCTGGCCTCTTTTCCTTTTTATACCATCAACTGAGAAAAGGTATTGTTGTCAGCCAAAGGATATCATCAGTAGCGAGAGTTTAGCTTGGTAGCACGGGGATAAGGCATAAAAATATTCCTCAGGCACTTCACAGCAAGCCTAAATGTAAAACTTAAAAGCCATACAATTTGTATGGAGAAAGTTAAAATTATCACACTTCTGAGGCCTTATTAATTCACTTACTCCTTACTATGCCTCAAACCGCTTAGGTACTAAATAGTTCAGTGGATATTGGTCTCAATTAATTAAAAAACTGTCCCAATCCATTTTCATAGGGGAAAAAAATTTTCCTCCAAAATTTAATAAGAATAACAACACTTCAGGAGTTTAAAGTTTACGAGATCTGAAATAAACACCATTTCTTGGTTGCTACATCACTGTAAATTTCAGTCAGGGAGATACCCAGCCGAGCATTGAAACACTTCCAAAACCACCCATCATTCCCAATGTCCCTTACGATGCAAGAGGATGAATTAAGACTCAAGGTCAATGTTGGTGGCTCCTTCCTGGGCCCTGTGCCTACAGTATTTCTTTAAAAAATCCCATTTCCTGTGGATAAGGGAACTGGCACTAAAGTTTGTGGCTCTTTAGAATTACCAACCAATTTAAAGGCACAGGTAAACCTAAAACTTAATTTATTTTGAGAAATTACCAATCTAATTCCGTAAACACTTAGGCTTAAAGGAAATCATCTTAAACAGTTTTCTTTTTCATGAAACACATTTGTTTTCCCCAATTATTTTCTCAATAACTTTTTTTTTTCATCAAGAAAGAACAGTCTCTTTGGGGCAGTGGCTTATTTTGTACTCAGCAACAACAGAAGGAATCATGGTCGTGTTTACTGGGGTGTTTTGAGGAAGAATTGTGCAATAATGGGCACAACACACATCAATTACACTCTCTGTTCTGACCATAAATTACTCTTTACCACCTACAGCGAAAAGGATCACAAAATGCTACTTCCCGGAGAAAGGGGGAGGAGGGATGAAGCAGTCATCCATAGCCCCTCTTCCAGCCTCGCTCCCCACCCGCGGAAGCCGGTCATGGATTCCGAATGGATGGAACTCATCCTAGCCATAAATATGCATTTGAAACAAATGTTCTTAGATGTGACTTCCACAAAACCGTTAAAATGATCAGCACAGAATTTCACAAAACGCCTCTGATTCAACCAGTGTGGAAGTTAAAATTCAGCACTGCCTCTTACCTTCTCTTGTGGAAGTCTTCAGAGCACAGGGCTTGGCATGTTAGGCCAATTAGGCAGAACCAGAGTGCTGCAAGTGCAATTACCCTCCAGTCGCTGACCGACTTAATGAGGGGGATGCAGCCCATTGACCAATCAAAACACAGCCACCAGGGACACAGCAGCAGCCAGGCATTCAATGAATAGTAGTAATTATAGTTTATGGCCTGTCAGTCAAAAAGAAAACAAACATTTATTTGATATTGAACTTAAAAAACATAAACATATGCACTAACTTCACTTGAGGCACTCATATGCTTCTGTTCAAGGAAAGCAGTTGCACCAAATAAAATGTTGCTGGGTATGCGACTGTAGTTTGTAATTTATTAAACGCATTCAGATTTTGGTATATAAAAGTATGGCAAAGTCACCAGACTATGCAATACATTTGTAATATTTCTGACCATGCTATGACCTATTTGCTGTCTGAAGCCCATGACCTCTGAAATCTCAGGCACCAGGGTCACCTATTCGTCCACTAACCCAAGTATTCGGTCAAGGTCTTACACATCGGGTTTGATGGTTGTTCTCTTGATTCGGGTCTCTATAAAATGCACAGCTGAGAATTGGTGGCTTGATACCCTTGCCTTTAGAAAAAAGGCAAATCTAAAAGAATAGTCTTGACACCACCAGTCTTCTCAAGATACCATCAAGATGGTTAGACGTGGTCTTAACTCAGCCACAGGGTTAGGGAGCTCTTTCACATGACTGGCAAGGACCCTGATGTGAGAAGGAACCGCCCTCTTTACTCCTCATTAGAACAGAAATGCGAGGAGTTTCCGCCCGACCTTTCTCCCCTCTCAGGAAGACCTGCTTTCAACCCAGAACATCCTCAGCGACTGCAAACAGACATGGAGGTGGCCTGTGCTGGGGATTTCTTTGGTGTGGAGAGGAGTAAGACAAGCAGGAGGGGTGAAGGATCTGGGAATCTGGTGGGGGGAGAACACAGTCCGGAGGGCGGCAGGCTGAGAACTCACCCTCACCAGCACGCTGTCGGCAAAGGAGGCCGGGTTGTCCACCTCGGTGAAGGCGGGCGGGCCGGTGCCCATGATCCTCCAGCGCACGTAGAGCATCCCGGCCCCGCCGGAGGTGAGCAGGGTCATTCTGAAGAGGAGGCCCCCGTTCCGGAGCATGCCGAGATTCTGCAAGGACACCGCAAAGCCCCAGAGGTGGCTGATTTTCAAATAAAAGTGTGGCCGAGCCAAGTCCGGACGTGCAGCAATTCTGCCTGAACTACTTCAACACTGTGCTTTTTTAAAAGGCTGGTTATTGTAGAATTCAAAATCACAAGGAATATTTGAAAATGGCATTTAAAATCAGCTGGTACTTGACATTTTCCATGTCTGGGCTAGAGATAAAAGTACAGACTCACCTCTAATGACTTGTCCTTATGTAGTACCTTCTGGACAATTTCCAGAACATTGAATTTGCCTATCACCAAGATGTCAAATACTGCATTCAAACCCTAAGAGAGCAAAGCAAGACAATCAGCCCTGGGACAACCTGGCTCTGTTACGCAGCAATTACACTTCACAATTTCATTACTCAATCTAGACAAGGAGCGCATAGAAGAGAGAATCACGGAAGATCTCTGCAGCGCTTTAAAAAAAAACAACAACCCTATGTTTCTATGAAATTAACTCAAGGCAATAAATCAAATTTATTATTTAATAAGCCCCTGATAGAAATGATTTCACAATCTGTGTATAAGAGTTCTACAAGATTCAGGACAGCTGGAAATTTGGGATTCCTAGGAAAAGCCTCGAGAGATCCCTCTTCCACTCCTCCCCTTTATTTCGGTCACTATAAAACAGTCCTTTAGTTCATGCAACAGAGTGAGTTCCTGGGCAGTAACGATGCTGGAAGACAAAGGCAGCTACCAACCTCGAAAACCACATAAGTGAACCTCAAGTCCAGTGGACTTCGGCATCTTTAGAAACAGAGATGAATATACATGATAATTTCTGATGAGCTCTGGAGATCTCTTGTGCAGAATTCTAGTTGTACAGTAGTTTTCTCACTGGGTTACAGCACGGTGACATCTCCCAGCCCCCCATGCAGTTAAGCTCGGTCACTGTGCTGAGTTCTAGCCTTATGGAACGTGGGAGAAGTGGCATGTACCATTTCAGAGGTTTGGTTGTAAAACGTGGGCACACATTCCCACTTGGTTTCCCCTTCCAGCTGGCTGGAATGGAGCTGCCCAGGGTGACTTTGGAAACCACACATTGATGAGAGCAGACCTTTGTCAGGCGGGGCCGTGGTAGGAAGGGTGGCCACCTCTATCAGTTTACAGCTCTGCCCATGACCCATGAGATGCACAACAAATAACTTCAGTTAGCAGTCCACCTGTGTTAACAGTTTCCACTAGCACCACAATAGTTACTATCTAGCAAGTAAAATTAAACCTGTAGTTACAGGTGAAAGGAGAGCTGAGCCTTGGATTCTATTCTCTCTCCTGCAATGTACGTTCTATAAATGTCACTGCTGCAGGCAATGTCATCTACAGAACTCCCCACCCAATCTGGATAAAGTGGTCTGCACATACTCGGTGGATACAGTTAAAGCTGCCCTTAAATGACTTGGGTCTTTTTAATACGATCTTTTTTGTGGCAAAGGAGATCACACATCATCAGAAGTCAGTGGTAATTTGTGGTTTTCAGAGCAAGGATGACATCCCTACTTAACCCTCTCCGAGAAATGCTGGGAGCCACTAATTATCCAATACATGGGCCACTGCTGGGTTAATCAGTTCAAAGAACCCTGATTTTATTTGCCCATGTGAGACATGATCTTAGTGAGTCACAGAGACCGTTTCTGTCTGGCTGAAAACCACCTTCTAGAAGGCAGATGCTCCCTTCATAGCAGCCGCTGTCTTCTCAGTTTTCCTGTGAGCTGCAGACAGTCACCAAGGGATGGCAGGGTCATGTGGTGAAGAGGCCTAAGCCAACCACAAGACTGGGCCCCTTCCGTTTAAATGCATCATCAAAATAGTCCCATTTGAATCCAATTTTTGAAAATAGCTACATTTCACCATATATTTATTCATATAAGTTCAACTGAATTCTCTCCTGCTCCTGAAATACTGCACAGAGGAGGCCGGGCATGATGGTTCATGGCTGTAATCCCAGCACTTTGGGAGGCTGAGATGGGTGGATCACCTGAGGTTAGGAGTTCAAGACCAGCCTGGCCAACATGGGGAAACCCCGTCTCTACTAAAAATGCAAAAATTAGCCAGGCATGGTGGCACGCACCTGCAATCCCAGCTCTTTGGGAGGCAGAGGCTGGAGAATCGCTTGAACTTGGGAGGCAGAGGTTGCAGTGAGCTGAGATTGCGCCATGGCACCCCAGCCAGAGCAACGAGAGAAACTCCAACTTGAATAAAAATAAAAATAACAAAAATAAAATAAAATACTGCACCGAGGAGCTGCCTGAGGGCCTTGTGGATGCAAATTCCAACTCAGCAGGTCTGGGGAGGGGGTGGGCCTGGGATCCTCAATTCCTAACATGCTCTCAGATACTGCAGATGCTCCTGGTCCTCAAACCACACTTTGTATTAGGGAAAAGTTCTAAAGCCAGTGGTTCTCAGGGATTATTTTGACTCTCAGGGGACGTCTGGCACTGTCTGGAGAGATTTTAGGTTGTCACAACTGAGGGGTCCCATTGACATCTAGTAGGTAGAGGCCAGGGATGCTGCTCAACACCCCACAAAGCACAGAAAAGCCCCCACAAGAAAGAACTGTCTGCTGTGAAACATTCATAGTGCCAAGGTTGAGAAACATTGGTTTAGAGCAAACTTAAAAAAATTAACTCACAAAATTCAAATATCTTTCCACGGTAATTCTCCCTATACCATCTCCTTGCTAGCTTAATCTTAATAGATACAACCTAATAAAACCAGCAATTTTTTGCCTTGACTTGTATCAAGCCCCAAATAGCTTTAATTGTTCTTTCTTTTCCAAGTTATTTCTATATGATCATTCCTTGGCCAAGCACGATGGCTCATGCCTGTAATCCCAAGGCTAAGAGTCTGAGACCAGCCTGGCCAACACAGGGGACCCCAACTCCACAAAAAATTTTATAAAATTAACTGGGGTGGTGGCACACAATTACAGTACCAGCTACTTGAGAGGCTGAAGTCGGAGGCTTGTTGAGGCTGCAGTGAGCTGTAATCGTGCCAGTGCCCTCCTACCTGGGTGATAGAGCGAGACCCTGTCTCAAAAAAAAAGAAAAGAAAAGAAAAGAAAAAGTTCCACATCTTTCCATTTCTCTACCTCTGTTCACAACCTTAATTTCTATATTTTCTTCTAATAAGGTAAAGCAGCAAACTGGCTAGAACAGAAAAAAAGAAAAACATATTTCAACACCTCTCCTTTCCTGGGTCCTTAATCCTAGCATCTACTCAGATCAGACTGAAAAGGTAGATGCCTTTCCACTTCAGAGAGCCCTCTCCCCAACCCCGACGCTGGCGGTGGAAGCCGAGGTAGAGGTTCTCTCCAGGAAAACGATGTACCCAAGAGAATACACTGTATATACCCTATTACACAGAGAAAAACTTCAAGGCTCAAAGTTAAAACAGGTGATTACCAGGCACATCTGGCATAAAAAGAGTCCTCTGAGAACAAAGTCCCACTAGAAACATTAGCACCCTTGCAGATTCTCCTTTCAATACGAGACTAGTTAGTAATCTTTTAATTTCAGGTCAAACACTTGCAACCATGGAACACTTTGGTTCCAGCACTGCTTGAAGTTGCACTTGCGTGGTGATTAACTATAACCATAGGTAACTGCTGTGGTGGGGAATGGCGAGGAGAGAGACAGAATGTGTGTGCACGTGAGGATTTGAGTGGCAGCAGAACTCCTGTTCCTTTTTTTTTTTGAGACAGAGTTTCACTCTTGTTGCCCAGGCTGGAGTGCAACAGCGTGATCTTGATTCACTGCAACGTCCGCCTCCCCGATTCAAGTGATTCTCCTGCCTCAGCCTCCCGAGTAACTGGGATTACAGGCATGTGCTACCACGCCCAGCTAATTTTGTATTTTAAGTGGAGATGGGGTTTCTCCATGTTAGTCAGGCTGGTCTCAAACTCCTAACCTCAAGAGATCCGCCCACCTCGGCCTCCCAAAGTGCTGGGATTACAGGTGTGAGCCATTGTGCCTGGCCCTGTTCCTTCATTTCTAAACTACCCACTACCCTTTCCAGATCCTGGATCAAAACCATTGATGGGGGTCAGTCCTAAGTGATCTAGGACTGCTGAAATATGTACAAGCATCCCAGAAAACTCAAACCATTCTTTGATCTTTTTCTATAGGGCCTCTCAAGAGGACTCATCATGGCTCCCTAAGAATTTCTCATTCACCATTTCTCACCAGTTGCACATGACTGTCAATGAAGACAGTCAATTCTCCATCTGAAATGCCAGAAT
The DNA here is from genome assembly GCA_004027715.1 of Plecturocebus donacophilus. Lineage (NCBI taxonomy): Eukaryota > Metazoa > Chordata > Mammalia > Primates > Pitheciidae > Plecturocebus > Plecturocebus donacophilus. Next base: position 67,035 of record PVKP010000881.1, on the reverse strand, counting down.
TCTGACAGCAAAAGCCATTTGTCCAGAAAGGTCTATAACCTCAGGCCAGCAATGGGATGCAGGCGTGGAGGATGCCACAGAGGTAGGACCAGCCCCAGATGTCTTTATAGGAGGAAAAAGGATGCACACGAAAAGCGGGCCCCAGCCACACTGCGGCACTCACCAGCACGGTGACCCCTTGCTCTTTGCACAGCATGGCCACTGCTCCCAGAAAGACACTCAGCAGCACCCAGAAGGTGGAAGAATGCGCTCCCTCCTTGGTACCTGCCAATTAAGAGAAAGATCAGTGCAAAAGTCATGCAATGCACCTCAGTTTTTGAGCATCAGGAACTAAAATTCTAAGCAAATACCTTAAACAACCATAACTTAAAAACAGGATTTGGCCTTCAGACAGCACTTCTCTGTGGGCAAGTGTGCATTAGACAATACTTTCTAAATGGTACATATGTCCCCTCTCAAGGCTCTCCTGAGAAGGTACCCAGAGCCTTTGGGAGGCATTGTCATGAAGCCCTGGCCACAAAGACGCCTCATGCCAGAGTTCCCATGCAGCAGGTACCTTCTTCCCAACCTGCTAATCAACTACTAGACCATTCTGATGAGTTGTTCTGAGAACTCCCACTGAGACTGCAAACAATCCATCTAGTTTCAAGATGATGCCACTGGTCACTGCTGCTGTCATGAAGGAGCTGCTGGGAATGCCTCTGAGGCTCTGAGAATCTCCACTACTCCTGGAATAGGAGTTGGAGCCCTCTGGACACCAGGTGGCTTAGGGTGGGTCTGCTCTGTCCCCTGTGTGGAACAGCTCCAACCTCTACCAAAGGATGCACGGCTACTGACAGAGCTGGCACCTACCCAGCACCTGGGGCAGGTAAAGGCATGGACCAGGCTGGGCTTCCAATTTGTGTGGGGTCTCGAGCACCAACAAGAAGTCGAAACACCCCCAGATCTTGGGTGGGCGGCAGCTCGAGTAACTACTCCTGGTCCCTAAGTGGCCTTCTGGGAGCAGGGTCTGGCTGTACACTGTCCAGTCAGTGGTGTGTGCAATTTAGGGGTCAGCACTAAATTACTAGGGAAGCAGAGAAGCTGCATGGATACTCCTCTCCCTTGTGAAGCCTTCACTTGTCCTCTAAATGAATTAGGCAATGTATAAAAAAGACACTGGTATAAAGTGAGACGAAAGCAAACCTTCTTGGAGAATCTAATTGTTAGCTCGCCTGGGGTTACTCAGAGCTATTTCACTTATAACTGGAACTCCTGGTCTGAATGCCAGTTCTGCCACTCACTGCAAACACTGAGCAAGTGACTCTCACAGTCTCAAGGAGCTCACCTGTAAAGTGGGGGCAATGTTACCTACCTCAGGATAGATTCAAAAGGAAAAAATTACAGAGGAATACCTGGCCATTTGTGTTAAAACCTCATAAAGAATGCTTGCAAATGCAAAATATATCTTTATGACAACACATAAGAAATTGACTAGTTTCTGAGAAGTTCTAAAATGAAAAATTGGGGTAGAAGAAGGAGGAAGTCTTACTTTTCATTACATAACTTTCAGTACTCTTTACATTATCTTAACTGTGTGTATATTAAAAACCATGTTAAAAACTAAACATATTAAAAATCACTTGGTATACTGCTGAGGCTACAGAAATCATTTAAATAATGTTTGTGGCACTTGGGTCAGCCAAACCTGGTCAGCTTAGAGAGAGATGAAATTTCCAATGGGGCTTTGATGCCATAGTCAAGGGGGTGGCTGATCAGCCACCGTGTCACAAAATGTACGAGACAACTGGGTAGTGTAAAAAATACACCGTGAGTCTCATTAGACTGCCTGCTGGGGAAACTAGCAAGTGTTTGGGTGTGTCCTGCAGACCCTGCACGGAGGGACAGGAAAAGTCTTGTGAATACTTGAGACAGAATCAGCAATGCCTCAGGATGGAAGGCCCTCCTATGCCGAAAAGAGCCAGTGTGGTCTGGCCTGAGGGTGAGAGGCACTTTTAATGAACCATGAGCAGGACTAACTCCTGATGTGCCCAACACCTGCAGCTTGAAGGACCAGCTATGCAGCTGGGCTGCTAGGACAACATCCTCGCTCGTGCACAGGTTCTAGTGGCAGCAGAGTCTGGCCCTTTCAGCTTTTTGGGGAGAGAATCTCTGTGTATCAAACTTCCAGATTTAAAGTACAAACAAATGGAATAGGTATTATACAAAAAGCTGACTTGACTATTACAGCTGAGGCACTTTAAGGCTTTTCACAAGTCCAACTGATCACAGGAAAGCCTCGCTGAGATCCCACTGTCTCACAAAACACAATGAACATTCTTGTTTTATGCCAATTCTTCCTTTCACCTTCAGGATAATGGTTCCTCTTCTGACAGTGGCTTTAAAGGCCTTGCTGAAGTGGCCATCTCGGGCCCTCTCCAGCGTCTCCCAGCATACAGTCACTCCAGGCCCACCACCACTGCCCACCAGCAGGTGCTCACCTCGTTGTGTGTACTGAGTTCCCTTGCGGCAGAACAGCAGAATCACACCCAATCCCACACAATCAATAAAGCTATTAAATGTCACTTATGCTGTGAAACGCCAACCCTGCCCTCTCAGGCAGGTCTCTCTGCAATTTACTTGTTTCTCTCCACAGTTAAAACAGCAAACTCCCCTGCCATATGCACAGCTAACTGCCCTGTGAGCAGGTGAGCCCCGTTCACCTCTCAGTTCCCTGACTGTCCCCCTAGATCAGGTCAGGCCCACTGTGGCACTTGCAACTGCCTTGATCACAGTCTATCACAAGCACTTGCTTTTCACAGAGTTCATCACGAGCACTTGCTTTTCTGTCATTCCCAAGCCGAGGGTCTATCCACCTCGGCACTAATCACAGGTAGGTTGCTTATTTTTTTGGAGGGGGGTGCCCTGTGCACCACAGGATGCTTAGCAGTACCCCCAGCTTCTGCTCATCAGAGACCAGTAGCACCACCCCCACCACTCCCTTCAGTGGTGACAAACAAAAATGTCACTGATATTGCAAAATGTCAGAAGGGACATGTGGAGGGCAGGCAATCCCTCCAGGTTGGGAACCACTGCCCTAAACCAGTGCTACTCGCAGCCGTGTGGTCCACGAACCTGCACCTGGATCTTGTTAGCAACAGACCCAGGCCCCACCCAGATCTGATGAATCAGAAACTGAAGATGGGAATCAGTCATCGGCCTTTAACAAGCTTTCCAGGTGGCTCTGATGCTCCCTAAAGGCAAAGTCCACCCCCTTGAGAGTAAGGCTGCTTACGGCTGGACGCCTGGCACCATGCCTGGCTCACAGGAGCAACTAAAAACTGTACTGACTGAATCAGCAGGCCGGACTGACTCTGGAGGGGCAGCATGTGTTCAGGGACTGAAGGGACTATCTGTTCTCTATCAAAAGGGGAGCAGTAAGCTTTGTGCTCCCGACAAATCATGGAACCGCAGGTGTCAACACTGCTTCTTAGAGGCTGTGTGTGCATCATCTCTCCTGCAAGGATGGAAATGCTGGAATCCCTTCCAAGATGCTTCCAGCAGGGGGCCACCTGGCCTTGACTTGAGTAACTTCAGTGATGAGGATTAATTTTCAAACCACAACCCGTTTCATTTTTAAACTCTGGGTTGTTAGATTGTTCTAAATGCCGAGCCCAAGCCTGCCTCCCTGAATTCCAGATCTTAGCTGTGCCCTTGAGCAGCGTGGCTCCAGGTTGTTCAGGAGGCATGGAGCCCAGAAGTCAAGCTCCCTCTACTGAAAACCATTACACTTCAGCATACTTAGATCCATCAAGCCAACTAAGGATCACTTTACTTGCAGAAATTAATTACTTTTGATGTATCTGATAGCAAAAGATCACAATTGGGAGCCACAACAACAACAAAATCCTGTCAGATTACACATAATTCCAATTTGAGCACTTACGTATTTATTGTTTCACGTGGGCATTTGCTAGCACTCATCAGCAGTTAAGTATTGGCAGGCACTAAAGCCTTAAAAAAAAATTATGGCCAAAACAGCCCAAAAGCTAACAGATCAATGAATTCTTTTAGGCTAATTTGGGGAAAGGGCCATGAGTTTTAGTGGAAGAACACAATGTGCAGCTCATAAGTCCATGCCAGAGCCTTGGAGAAGTTCGGGCCTTCCGCCATGTCATGAGAGATGGGTGGCTTTGTCCACTCAGTCTCAGGGTACAGCCCCTCTTCCCACAACACATTTTCCTGAGCCTGGGTCAAACTACCTTTAGGATTTTCTCCTATTAGCAGTTTATTTGTAAACAAAACCTTTAATTATAAATGACCCATTTAATTACCATGGGATCTCACCCAGAGATTAACAGGGCAAGAGATCCCTGGCCCCCGATGGCCACTCTAGACCCAGCATGAGGAGATGGTGCCATGGCTGGGCTCCATCCATTGTTTTCAAGTTGACTAAGCATTCAGTTCAGCAGCTCACTAGAAGCCAAATGGACACCCCCTGACCCTACCCCGCTAACCTGTTACCTGAATTTGGTTTTTGTAGGCTTCTCTCACCCTCAGAATTTGTGTTGGTCCTTCTCGACTAAACATAATACATTCCCCAGTGTAATGGTCTCTGTTCTTAATTTCAAAAGCAAGTTCCTTGATTTTACATTTCTGCTTAGGAAAAAGGAATTATCTTGTATTTTTACTTGACTGTAACATAGATTAATTTTCCCCCATGGACCGGGGTGCTTTGATAAAAAAAAAAAATATTCCCAGTTCCTTTATTGAAAATGTCCAAAAGATGGCTTTTGAAAACACTGTTAACAGAAAGCTAAATTATGACACAGACATGAAAGTGATGGGTTCCTCTAGAATTCCTCTAGATTAGATAAATTCTAGATATTCCTCTTATCTAGAATTTAAAATGGCTTTCTCCTCAGAAGGCTAAACCAGAGACTCAGTTGAAAACAGAAAAATAACAATTAGAAAACACAGCCTTCAGATTTACTGATAACCTTTTCCCTAATTTCACCTGATAATTTCACGGTGTTCTCAAACTCTAACTCCACCTCTCCTGTCCTCTATTGCAATTCTGATGGAAGAGTTCTACTCTTTTGCCTTAGATTTCCAATTCGCTTCAAACACACCCAACATGAAAATATATGAAAGAGGACAGTAATGTTTCTTTGCTGAAGAAGTGTCTTCAGTCTCAGTGATTATTAAATATTAAGTATCACTTTTCAAAACTGTAGCAATTTCAGATCAAAGGCAAAAAGCTCAATGGTCAGAGATAAACCTAGTAAGCACCACATTCCAGACCCGCCACAGTCCAAGAAAGTAATCATTACAGCTAAGGAACGCTTGAAATGTATCTAGTCCCAGGTGGGATGTATTGTTAGTGTGGAATATACACCCAATTTTGGAAGCTTAGTATGAAAAAAGAATGTGAAAATTTTCCTATTTTTATATTAATTACATGTTGAAATTATAATTTTGATATATCAAGGCAAATAAAATATATTATTAAAATCCACCTCACCTGTTTCTGTTTATAACGTGGCTACCTCAAAGTTTTAAATTACATGTATGGCTCCTGTTGTGTTTCTATTGCATGGCAGTGTCAGACCATGTGATCAAAGACCCAGCTCACAGATGACATAATGTGCACATTGCTACGTTTGTATTCCAGCTCTGTCTTTGAAAACTCAGAAAATATCAAATGAGTTTGCCTATTTAAATTCAACTCTTTCCCCAGTCCCTACCAGATTAGTCACTCAACAGTTTTTGGTATTTTTTTGTTTTGTTTTGTTTTGTTTTGAGATGAGGTCTCATTCTGTTGCCCAGGATGGAGTACAGTAGTGTGATCACAACTCACTGCAGCCTTGACCTCCCAAGCTCAAGCAATCTTCTAGCCTCAGCCTCCTGAGTAGCTGGGACCACAGGCACATGTCACCAGGCCTGGCTAATTTTTTAAAAAGTTTTATTTTTGTAGAGAAGAGGATCTTACTATGTTGCCCAAGCTGGTCTCAAACTCCTGTGCTCAAGTGATCCTCCCGCCTTGGCCTCCCCAAGCACTGGGATTACAGGTGTGAGCCACTGTGCCCAGCTGCCACTCAATATTTTATCACAAGTCATAAGACTAAGCATGTACACACACTTTGAGTTTCCCAGAATCCAAATTGGAAAGCTTAATATTTTAAAACCATTTCTATAAATGAAAGGGGTCCTCTTTACACATACGTAGTATCTATGTACATGAATGATAAACCGAGGCTAACCTATATAGCATTGGCAAAATGTTTCCGGTTCTGGAGGTGAACAAAAAGGTCTTACAGAAATTCAAGTGAAAAACTAGCTCTGAGTGTTTAGATAGCCCAGACTAGTGGACTTCTGGAAATATGACCTGTTCTGCTAAAGTTTTGCCCACATAATTCCCCAAATTAAGATTTTAAGCCTTAGTTTGTCAAGGTGACTAATGCCAATAATTATCAACATATACTCTATGTGAATTTGGAGTTCGTGGTTTTGTGGCTATGTTCTTATATAGTAGCAAATGCAAATCATATTTTATTTCCAAGTTTGAGCATTTTAATCAGACAATTGAGACAGATAAATGTAGACCACTTTGCATATAGTGGGCACTCAATAAATATCTGTTGAATCAATAAGCAGTTTCTGTCAGAGTCTTACTCTATTACATTTCCCTTACAATTATGAGATGTAATTTAATATCCAAAAGTTAATCATTTGCTCAGTGTGAACAAATACTGCCAGAATTCAAGTCTTTTCACTTTTAATTTAATCTTTGAATCCCTTCGCACTGCAAGAATCTCCATCATTGAGTCTTCTTTTAAATAAATAATAAATATTACATAATAAATATTTAAAAAGCATAGAGAACATCAATTATTTTAACTTTAAATTTAGAAGTAACTGTTAAAAACAGCACAAATAAATCCTAAGTGGCAGATGTCACCTCCAGCACAGCTGCACTTATAAATATTTTTACTCAGAAAAATCTTCCCTAGATTGAAAATTCTAACTTGTGCATGGCTCTATGTAAGCATCTGAGGACATCACTCTTACCCAGCATTCTCCATCTCCTCTCCAACGAGATTATTCAATTTTAAGTACCAATGACCCAGGAGAGGATGGGAAAAAAACAAAAACTATTTGGACACCATGCTGCCTCTCCCATCTTTTAAGAAGACAACTTGCTCTAGAATAATTATGCAGCATTAGCAAACATCAAGAGCTTAAGATCCAGAATCGACTAGAGATCCAGAACCTAGGCAAGGTTCTTCTCCCTTCCGTATACTGTCTCCAGCATCTAGAAGAATTCACTCACTTAGGTAAATGGAGGCAAAGGCTAATGGAGCACAGAGGAAAAAAATGCAGTGACAGAAAGACACTTGTCAGTGCTAACACCCACAAGTGCCAGCAGATGTGATCCATTTAATGAAGCATGTGCCTCGGACTTGGCACTCCTCTCCAGTGGGAAGATCTCCTTTCAGAAAAAGCATCACATTATACAAGTTACCCCTCTTCACCACTCTCTGCCTGGCATCTCCGCCGCTCAAAACTGGCACATCATGTTGTGTGTGGGAACCACGCCACCCCGACAGGTGGCCGCGACTCTCTCTCTGCCAGACCAACACAATGAGCATCAGATTCACGTTCCAAAAGCTGGAACGACCAAGCCGTGCTTCTATGTGCAGAATGAAAGAAGTCAGGCTTGCTGCTCTAAAACACGCGTCCATTTGGGGGAAAATAAAGCAATGAAGGAACCAAAGAAACATAGAAAAGAGGATATGCATGACTCCCACTGTCAGAATGCAGTCAGCACTGGTCCCAAAGGTAGAACCAAGTGTCTTACAGGACATGAGTTAGCCAACTACCCCATTTTGTAAGTGGTGTGATTCTAACTGAAAGAAAAACAGGTGTCTTTAATCAGAATGAAAATATGAGGGAATGATATCCCAAGAGTTACAGTTACCCCATTTTAGTGCCTGAACTATATATACAGCTATAGAACTATACATCTTAAGGGGAGCTATACAGCTTAAGGGGAGCTATACAGCTTAAGAACAATGGAGACTTGAGATCCTGCCTTTAATATTACAAATAAGAATTTAGAACTTAAAATGGTTGTTCTAGGTACAGAGCAAATCCACCCCTCTCTTGAAAAAGACTTTCTCCTCCCCACTATAAATGAGACTAAATTTCTCCTTTTGGTCTTAACTCCCATTAGACAAGTATTTTAAGGTATCAGTTTAGGAACAAAATGGTTTTGGCTATTCTAGTGAGTTTAATGTGCAGAGATTATCTGTTTCCAATCTGAAATACCAGGCTTTAAGAGAGATGTAAACACAAGATGCCTCACTGTAAGAATAACACTTTTTATTTTGGGCATTCAGAAGTATTAACCAGTGTGCCATTGATTTCATTTGAATTAGTCAGCTTTTTTTAATTAAGAAAAAGTATGCTTCCTTTATAAGGACATTTACTTTTAAAAAATTCTGTTGCAAAGATCTTGCTAGACATTCTATTTATGCACCAAAAAAAAAAAAAAAAAAAAAAGGCAGAGTCCCAGAAATGTTATGTGAGTACATTTTTCATTTTCTGAAAATACTAGGACTCCAGAGGTTAGGACAGAATTGCTTGTGAATAAATTCAAGCAGTCAAAAACTGTCCAGAGCTTTATAATAAAGACATCCCATCCATTAAAAAAGCTAATGATTCCTGCACGTGCGAAATTTAAACAAAAACCGTAAAAAAGATAAAAAATAAAAAAGCTAATGATGTTACCAAAAAAATGTATTCTCTGAAAGAGCTTTTTAACAAGTTGAATCATGAACTTCAGGGTACTTCATTTTTTGTTTCCTTATAAAATAATATTAAATTTGTTCCTCTGATGTTAGGTCTTTCTTTTAATTTACGTGTTCAGATCCCAAAAGTACAAAGACCAAGTTACTTTAAACCTGAAATTTAAACATTAAATAGCATTATAACTTGTATTTCAATAAATAATGGACTTGTCTACCACAAAAGAGTTAGTTTTTATTCTCTGTTGAACATTTATAGATGTGGGCACTTAGAACAGGAAGTCACTGCTGCAATGACAATAAATACATGTGTTTACCACTTGGCTCTTTGTACAATTTGTACTGACTAGATAGGGTAAAGTAAAAACATGGCTGCAGGCTGAAGCAGAAGAACTGCTTGAACCTGGGAGGTGGAGGTGGCAGTTAGCCTCCCAGGTTCACATCGTGCCACTGCATTCCAACCTGGGTGACAAGAGCCAAACTCTGTCTCAAAAAAAAACCCAAAAAAACAAAAAAAGCATGGTTGGGCATGGTGGCCCAGCCTGTAATCCCAGCACTTTGGAAAGCCAAGGTGGGCAGATCACTTGAGGTGAGGAGTTCAAGACCAGCCTGGTCAACGTGGTGAAACCCTGTCTCTACTAAAAACACAAAAATTAGCTGAGCGTGGTGGTGGGCAACTGTAGTCCCTGCTACTTGGGAGGCTAAGGCAGGAGAATCACTTGAACCCGGGAGGCGGAGACTGCACTGGGCCGAGACTGCACCACTGCACTCCAGCCTGGGCAACAGAGCAAGACTTAGTCTCTAAATAAATAAATAATTAAAAAATCACATGACTAAGATATCTCAAACTTCAAATGAATGCAGCCCTTGATTCAAATGAAAATATATATACACCTGAATGTTCATTAGGTTCAAGAGCTCTGTTTTGTTGTACTGAAGGAAATTTCATAGAAGATGAAAGGAATGAGGAGAACAAAGGCCATGGCCTCCCATTTTGCATAAACACACCATGAGAAGAAAGGGATCCTTACGGAGTGCCTGCCATGAGGGGTACAGGAAGGAAAAAGTCAACAGGGAAGGAAGGAGAATCAGAATGTTCTGCTCTGTAGGCATTCAGAATCATGGAAGCTTTATTTTAATCAAAATATACTGAAGTGTAAACCCCTGAGGGACATGAACTTTGTTGTTCTAGTCTCTGTGTCCCCAGTACTGCAAACAGGGTCTGGCACAAAACACATCCTTAAAGTTTGATTAACTATTGGTGATAGAATGAATGACCAAAATCAATAACCTCTATAGTCTTTTAGAAGAGACTCAGAAACCACGGGTTTTCGTGAAGACCTTCACCAGAATTATTTTTGCATACGGGGTTCTTATTGCTTCTTCTCTTCTCTAAAAAGCTATTATTAATTTGTAGAAAGTTTGCTCCTCCCAAAACAGACTCTTAAGCACCCTACAAACTTGGTTGAACATTAACACGATGTTCAAGAATTATTTCAAAGAGTTGTGATCTATCAGCAAAGAAGCACTTTCTATTCTTAGCGTGCTGAAAAGGAATATGGAAAATCAGAAACAGAAAAGTTGCTAAAAACAGTGCCTCTGTTAAGAGACTAGGAGAGGCTCCAGCAGACTTCATGAGCCCCAGTTGTGGTGGTGATCAGACAAAGGGGGTTTTGGGAGCTGTGGGGAGGAGCAGAGAGAGGGGCTGGCAGTGTGAGGGGCTGTTCTGGTGTCGCCGGGCCAGGGAACAAGGTGGACAGGGCTCGGCATCCAGTCCTGAGGTCCTGAAGTAACAGTGTGTGGGTCTCAGGGCACAGCACCTTGTTGGAGAGGGGTCAGAAAATTGCTCACATGTGAGACACAGAGGATTTCCTAAGTAAGCTGGTCACAGTGTGCCTAAGATCCTCTCTCAAGAATCCAGGTGGCTCTGCACCTCCAGGCCTGTGACAGAATTGAGAGGCACAATGCAATCACTGTGTCAGAAGTCTGGAAGCGATGAGTGGGAATGGAAAATAGCAATTCCAAATGATGGAAAGGGTGTTTTAAACTCCTCGTTTTACACTGCCAAGGAAAACTGGGATGATCCCTAAATCAAAGCCTGCCAAAGCAGGTGGACACCATGAGGGGATAGGAAGGACACAAAACGCATGACCAACAATCACTTTCAGGGTCAAGACACCAAAGCCTGGATGAGCATAAGATGCAAACTACTGTGGTTTTATATTTTTCAAAGACCAAATAAGCTGGCGGTGCCTGCAAAGGCCCAGAGAACCAGTCTGGAGGCAACTCCATTGGCTCCATTTTAATCGATGCTTTCCTTTTCCTAAAGAGGGTCCATGTTAACAAGAGAACAGATCCCATGAAGATGAGGCAGCTTGTAGATAAGAGGTCAATAGAAAGCAGTCTTCAAAGGCTTCCCAGTCCACCCATTTGTCTTTTAACTGCCCCAAGTAACTTCAACCAAGTCAAAATCTTGTCATCTTAAAAAGGTTTCTATGGAAGTCACATCTACCACTGCTATCGGTTTGCAAATGCAAAAATGCCCAGGTTCACATTCTCAAAAATGCTTACAAACTTAATATTAAAGGCCTCATAATTGCTTTCCAATTTTAAAATAAACATTATAAACGAAAAAAGAATGTTACCAGACAAAAAAGAAAGGTCATGTTGGTACTAATAGCTAATATAATTATGTCAGTATTGAAATATACTTTGCCTATTTCTTATAAGTCAAAGTGTTACCTAATTGAATCATCACACATTTAAGCACTTTTATCGTTGGTATTAGTTTCCAAAAGCTTTATAAGAAAGTGTCTTTTGTATAGATACTTGGAAATACTTTTATAATTTACAAACGTATCAAAAACATATATATGTAAAATATAAACATTAATATACAAATTGGTGAATTAAAACAGAGAAAATGTTAGTAAAATGTTCCAGAAAAAGAATATAAAAGGTCTAGCTTTTTCACTTTTCTGTGAGAATACTCCATTAAAGGAGTTCAATAAATGTATCTGTTCACTTGATGGAAGAATGTTTAGTATCAGGATATCTTTTTCATTATTTCACAAGAGCAATCTTTAGAAGTAGTGACAGGTTCTATCATATCTCCTAAATGATGTTCCCCACACGTTAAATCTATCAACGTTTAGTGCTTTCCTCAAAAATCACTCTGATGTCTTTGAAATCCATTCAGAGTAGGGAGTAGTGACTTTAAGGGAGGCTAGGTAAAGTCATTGAAATGGTACTTTAAGAAACTTTAGAGTTATCTTTGAGAAAAGCCACAACCCCTAATTTTAAATTTTCTTCAGGAAAAACATGACTTCTGATAAAACTGTTATCATCTGTATCTGTAAATTCAGATTTAATTACCAGCTTTTGAAAAGGAAGAACCACGATCTGTAGTGAATGTTAACAGTGAGGTAGTGAAGGGACCCCTCCCTCCCAGTCCCATCATGGATTCACTGTCTCATGAAGAGTCACACAAGGCTGCTGAATTGATTACGGGCCCGGCAATGCAACCTTGCCAGATCTCTAGCAGCTGCATGTCTCTTGGGAGTTTTACAGTTATCACAGGTGGGGAGACCCCCCAGCCCAGGAAGAGACTTAAGTGTATTATTGCTAAATTACAGGAAGAAAAGTTACCACCACTATTCTCAATACTTGAAGCTGTTCTACTCGGCTGTCCCCAAACTCTCTAATGTATCAGAAAACCGATGAGCTTTGGGAAGAAGTGGTGGTTTTATCCAGGCATGATAAAATAGTAATAATAAAAGGGGGTGAGTGTGGTTGAGTGTAACCATGCCCTGAGTGGGCACTGGCACAGGCTGGGGCCACTGGAGTCACCTTTCTGCTGTGCCTTAGGGCAGTCACAGGTGCTCCAACACATGGCCTGAGCCTGGGCTCAGTCTGGACAGGATGGGATGGAGGAGGGACCGTGTATGAAAAATCTCCCTGGCTCTTCCCAAGCCACTTTGGAAGCGATGGAGGGACAGCTGGGCAATAAATACCTGGAACATCAAAACAGGACAGCCTGTCCTGAAATCGTTTGCAATCCTACAATTTTACAGTAAACAAAATAGCAAAAATCAATTCTGCTGCTACTTCTGCTCTTGGTCTCAGCACACAATAGGACAAGCCAATGTGAACAGCAATGTCAGAACTTGGCATTATGGAAAAAGTGATGGTGCAAACAGACATACATCTCCAAAGAGAGTTTATGCATCCTCTGGCCCACATCCCCTCAGAGTGATACACTCACATAGATGGATTCTTTCCCAACGGTTAAGACACTGCTCAAAAGGACAAAAACATGAAGAAGGTGGAAAATTAAGAAGGCGAATGGAATGCTTACTTTCTCTAAATGCTTTACAGTAGCCAAGGAAAGATAACAAGAAGAACAGGGCACACAGGAGGTCTGCACGGCCAACAACACCAGCAACCTTAAAAGAGGGGAAGAAAACAAAGAATTACATCAAACACATTTAAGCAAATCCTAAACTTAGGAGATACAACAATTTTTTTTTTGAGACAGGGTCTTACTCTGCTACCCAGGCTGGAGTGCAGTGGTGTGATCTTGGCTCACTGTAGCCTCAAACCCCCTAGGCTCAAGCAATGCTCCCATCTCAGCCTCCTGAGTAGCTGGGAGCACAGGAGCACACCTTCATATCTGGTTAATGTTTGTATTCTTTGTAGCGACGGGGTTTCATCATGTTGCCCAGGCTGGTCTTAAACGCCTGGGCTCAAGCGATCCACCCACCTCTGCCTCTCAAAGTGCCGGGATTACAGGCATGAGCCATCATACCTGGCCAAAACCAAAATTCTTTAGTTATATAAAACAAGAAACAAATAAATACACCATGTAGCTGTGCAATAGCACTTGGTGTTATCTTACAATCAGTTGTCTTCTCCCTTTTGGGTGCAGGACTTGATTTAACTGCCTCAAGAGAACACTAGATTGGTTTGAACCTGCTGCTAGCTGTTCTGCTGGACACAGACGGTGATACGCGTGTGCCGTAAAAGCTGTGTTCTTTAACACGCGATACCCAAGAGCTCCAAAGACTTCGTCTTCTGAGGTCGCAAAGTGGATTTTCAATTGGAAAATGTTCTCAGCTCAAAGGGCGTGATATTTAAAAAATAAAATGTGATTGGAAACATGAAGGACATAAAGGTGTGAAAGAACTGTGAAAAGCCGTCCTGCTGATAGAGAAAGACACAGGAGTAATCCTTCAAAGCCATCTCTGCCCTTTTTTCTTCCCTTCAGACCAAAACTGATTAAGTGGGTTAACCTGGAAAGCCAAATGCTTCAAGAGTGATTAACAAGTAGGATGAAAACAGAATACAATTTCTGCCATTTCTCTCCCACATTGTCCACAGGATGACTCTGCCCTTCCCTTCTTTTCCTCAGTGAGAATGAAATAATATAAACTTTGTGTTTCTTTCTTTCAGGCTGTTTTACGGTGATGAAAGACACAGAATTCCAACCAGGAGTAATGGACTAGTATAGGTGGGATTCTTTACTAACTGGCACCTGAATGTGACACAGACCCAAGCTTCTGCTGTGATTGTACAGGTGTCACTTTAAAGGCTGGTAGGTTAATCCCTTCCCAAAGGATGGGGACATGTGAGCACAGAATAAAGGACTGTTCTATAACTCAAGAAAATATACGATGAAATTACTATATTTACATATAATGTTCAAGTTCATGTGCAGTCAATAGCTAAAACAGAATATCTTTTAGGAGTAGATTTCCCTACACTGGTCATATATGAAATGCCGAGGACCATTCGTCACTGTAACTGTGACCTTCTGATGGTGGGCACGTGGCAGCCCGTAGTGTCAGGTGATGGCTGGGAAGACTGAATAAGCAGATAAATTCACCCAATGAATACCACACACACACACACAAACACTATCGAGAAGGAAGCTAGGGACAAAACAAAGGCTTGACAGCTCTGGAACAAGTATGCCAGTATGCTGGAGGGGAACAATCCAATTGCCTTATGAATGAAATGAATATGCAATGAGAGCTCTGGAATACTCAGGGCTGGAAACTCACTCAATCAGGCACACAGTAAAACAGTCAGAGATGCAGCCACCCAGAACAGAGCCTGGCACAGGCTAGGTGCAGCTCACTGTTAGTTCTCCTGGTGGGTCCTATGGGGTGTGTCTATGAAGAGAAGTAGCAGAAAGGAAAAGGACAAAGAACGCAGAAGCCTAGGCATCATCTCTGCAGGCAGCCCCGGGTGAGTGAGGAGGCAGCTGGAGCATGCTGGGTGCCTGGGTCCTCATGCCAGGAGGACACGAGAGGAGACAGGAGCATCCTAGAGCTGTGGCTATCTACAGCACCTCAAGAAGGATGGAATCCCAACCCCTTAGAGAAGAGAAAGCAATGAATGCCAATCCGGACAAGCCTGTCCGAAAGGGACCACAGAGAACAGAGTCACAGGAAGCAGGGGAGCAGAGGTCAGAGACCAAGGGGAAGCGAGGTGAGGGGGAAGGAAGCAGTTTCAACAATACTGAAGCTAGGAGCCAGGAGAGCCAGGCTGCCTAAACCACTTGCTATCGGGATAGCTAGAATCACCAAAAATGAAATTTAAACATCAAAACTTATTTTTACAGAAATGTTTCTCTTTTTGCTAACTGTTGAAGACAGTCCCAATACTGTAAGCAATGTACATTATGTTCCTTGACATAAAGAAAAACAAAAATTTTAAAGTATGGAAAGTGTTTTAAAGCAAAAGAACATTTAGTATTTACAATGAATTTCTGGCATAGTAATTAAGAGAGCTCTCACTGAAAGAATGTTAAAACACTACCTGAGGAGGGACTGCATCCAATCACTGCTTGAGAATGTACATAAGCAATAAAGCATTTTCTTTTCCTCTTCTGATATCTGTACAATATGTATTTTTAGGCAAACTTTTCTACAAAGGCTATTTTTTTCTCACAAATAATGTGAAACACTCAGAGTTCTCTGGAGAAATCACTGCAATTCCCCTGAATCCACAAAGCAGGAAGCATCATTGGTTCCCCGGTAGGTACAATTTGCATGGGGGCCGTAACAAGAAATTAGGGAGATGGGGAAAGTTTCCACACCTAATTCCTTTTGGATTAAAGTCTGGGTTCAATAGACAGAAATCTTTTTAAATATTTTGTTTAATTTTTACTTTTAGAGACAGGATCTTGCTCTGCTTCCCAGGTTGGAATGCACTGGAGTGATCATAGCTTACTGCAGCCTCAAACTCCTGGGCTCAAGTGGTCCTCCGGCCTCAGCCTCCCAAGTAGCTAGGACTACAAGTGCACACCACCACACTGGGCTACAGGCAGAACTCTTAAGGAGGTCTGAGCTTCTCTCTTTGATGCTGGAATTCAGACAATGTGAAATCTTCCCCAACACTTTGAGGAAAACAAAAAGCAAAACCCATACAAGCCACTTCTGTCCTCAGGGAAGCGCTGGGGTCCTCCTGCTGATGGCCACCCAGAGCTGAAGAGCCGCCAGCAGACCAGTGGCCGTGTGGCCCTCCAGGGCTCTCCTCCCTGCAGTAGGGACTGGTCTGTCAGAGGCTTTGGGTGTCTACAAACCACTCAGAGAAATGCCGGGTGGCTCGTTAGAAAAAGAGAGACATTCCCATCAGCTGAGGAGCACAAAACACCAATTGCAATTACAGCATCACCAAGCGGAGACCAGGAGGGAGACTGGGATGTGGCCAAGTCAACCCCGTTTGCCCCGGCTGTCCTGGCTTTAAAATGGAAAGTCCCCAGACCCAGAACCCTCTCAATCCCAGGTACACTAGAGGGCTGATCACCCTAGAAGACTGAAAAATTCAGGTGCTCATTTGCAGTGGGCAAAATCATTTCCAGTGTTAAATGCTGGAGAGTGGTAAAGACATATAACATATTAATATAAATGTTAATATAAAGAAATTCATGTCAGGCCAGGTGCAGTGGCTCACACCTGTAATCCCAGCACTTTGGGAGGCCGAGGTGGGCGGATCACTTGGGGCCAAGTGTTAGACACCAGCCTGGCCATGATGGTGAAACCCTGTCACTACTAAAAATACAAAAATTAGCTGGAAGTGGTGATGCATGCCTGTAGTCTCAACTACTTGGGAGGCTGAGGCAGAAGAATCACTTGAACCCGGGAGGTAGAGGTTGCAGTGAGCAGAGATTGCGCTACTGCACTCCAGCCTGGTCAACAGGGCAAAACTCTGTCTCAAAAAGAAAAAAGAAAAGAAAGGAATTCATGTAACTAAAACATGCAGGGGCCTATACTGCTATTACTTTCTCTTAATAAATGTACAATGAGGCAAATGTGGCAAACTGAGGCACTTTACTAACCAAAACCCCATTTCCTCATCCCACAGGGATCAACATGGTTAGGGATGCTGTGGCCAAGGCCATCATCCAGGCTGCTGGCCCCGCCGGCCAGAAAGTGGGGCTGGCTCCTGGGTGCTGGAAGCCTGGAGGAGCTCGCCTGCCACCCATCTCCTTGGGCATCCCACTCTTTGCATGTTTTTAAAGCTGGAATTTTTTTTTCTTTTTTTTGAGACAGAGTCTTGCTCTGTCACCCAGGCTGGAGTTCAGTGGCAGAATCTTGGCTCACTGCAGCCTCTGCCACCTGAGTTCAAACCATTCTCCTGTCTCAACCTCCTGAGTAGCTGGGACTACAGGCGTGTACCGCCATGCCCAGCTAATTTTTGTAGTTTTAGTAGAGATGGGGTTTTACCATGTTGGCCAGGCTGGAGCTCCTGACCTCAAGTGATCTGCCTGCCTCAGCCTCCCAAAGTGCTGGGATTACAGGCATGAGCCTAACATTGGAATTTTTAACTGCAGGGTGGCAGATAACAGGGAAATGCAGACAGAAAGAAACTGAATATTATCTGCAGCAACAAGGAAAGATAAACATATAATACATCTGCTTTACAATGCTAACTTTTAATTCTCCATAAGTATTTCCTGAAATCTGAGTTTGAATGGATGTCATGGCAGGAAAGGGAAGAGATAAAGAAGTTTTTCAAATAGTCCCTTTTCTCCTAGAGCCAGCCTGCCTCCATTTCCTTTTAACAATCTGGAATGTGGACTTTTAAGATGACTGTGTTCCCAGGTTGCATTTATCTGGAGTGTGTGTGAGTGTGTGTGTGAGAGAGAGAATGTGTGTGTGAGTGTGTACGTGTGCAAGCACATACAGTTATACTTGTTGGCACTTGAAACCTTTTCATAAATCAACTTCTGAATATTTAAAATGAGAATTTTAGAAAACTCTCCTTGGCTAATAATTCAAATATTTCATTTTGCTTTTAAGATCATGCTAAATTAGACGAGATGGAAAACAGAATCAGTACTTTTCCAGTGAATCTCTATCTTCCATAGATTTAGGATCAATGCCTGCACTATTTCTGGGTCCCAGAGAGAACTCAGATTGAAATAAAATCTAATTCAGTCACAGTTATGTATAAACAAAGCGCTTATAACTAAATTTTCACACAGCCGTCCCCAGCCTATCCAGCCCTTAATGTCCTCTGAATTTGCTGAGGTAAAAAATAAAATAAAACTTAAAAAGATATTAGAGGAGGGGGTGATAACAACTCCGTAACACTCTTGATTCCAAAGAATAGACAATTTAACAAGGTCAGTGCTAAAAAGAGGACTTCTGCTCAGCATCTTGAAACTTCAAGAAGCAAAATGCAGTTGGTTAAATGTAGATACTTCCATCCATATGAAATGAGAAGGCTACTGTGAGAGAAGTAATAAAGGTATGTGTGATATTTTATACCAGGCACTTCATGCTCACAGAATGAGTGACTCGAATCAAATCTTTTACTTCAGCAAACATGCTGCCTTGCATTTTCAGAGTCATGTGGTGGTGCAAACTTCACAAATGTCTAGTGAAATCCCAGTACAGCCTGTTCCAAATACACACAGAGGAGCTCGATGGGATGGAGACGCAGCCTCTGGGAGGCCAGGTGGGGCACCCGTCGGAGCTGCCTGATCACCGCGGGGAGAGGATCACAGGGTGAGGAGGAGGAGGAGGGCGGACAGACTCCACGAGCAGCTCCCCAGCAGGGCGTGGGCACCGCTTTCCAGTTCAACTCCAAGTACGTCAGCACCTCCTCAACGGAGGCCTGGGGAGCCCAGGATTTAAGTCCTACCCCACATCCACTTGTTCCTCACCCTATGTAAGTTTTTATCTTCCCAGGCCATTTCCTTGTCTCTAAAGTGGACACTGTTACATTAGCCCAGCTGGTGTCATAGCATTTTCATAACAATTATGTTAAGTCTAAAAAAGGATTTTATAAATCATAACGCTGTCAGAGAACACGGAAACACTGCATCAACCCTCCACTGAAGAATGGTTCTTAGCCTCTGAACTTCAGACTCCAAAGACAAGCAATATTCAACATCCGCGCCTTCACAGCTGGTGTGATCCTGGAAGCTGAACAGGAAGTATCAGCAGAGAGCACACCACCCTTATCACACAGTCTCCCCCAGTATGGTGCTCTGCATTTTTCCACAACAGAGATGTCTCTGTCCCAGAGAGAACTGTTTCAAATGTCTGACCAGGTGTTTATGTAGTGTTCTTTCTATTTCTAGAGTATACTATAGTGTAGACTTTCTCCAGCTCTTGAACCAAGATGAGTACATAAAGGAAGCCTGTTTTAGGAAACCAGGCAACACAGGAATGTCATATCGCTTCTCATGTGCATACAGATGCCTCAGGCAGACGATACTTACACATTCGGTGTGCACAGGATGGACAGCAAACAGCAGTGCGGCCAGCAGGGACGCCCTGGGGGCAAGGTGTAGCCTCCGGCCTTTACTGGTGTACTGTAGGCCACCAAACAGAACCGAGAAGACGTCTACCATGAGGATGGAGATGCCACCGTGAAGGAGGATGTTGACCACGTGAAAGCTCACGGGGTAGAAGCCTCCCGACAGGTAGTAGTTAATCCTGCAGAAACACAGGCATGCAGCAAGAAATGGCAACGGTCTGGAGGAAAAGGCTTGTGCGTGGAAATATGAAAAGGAGAAGCGGAAGACGTTGTGCCAGCCTGATAAAAATAGCATCAAGATAAATAATGCCTGTCGAGCTAAGAAGGTTGCAGAAAAGGTGGGAATGTCATTAACTACAGGGAAAAATGGAGGAAATGGAGGTGTCCAGGGGAAGCGGTGCTGAAAACAGCTTGCAGAGGAAAATCAAAAGGAAAGCTAGACGGCTTTTTAAGTGCAGAAAGGGCAAGACTGCATTCCAAGAAGATCTAATATTCCACACATTACTCATGGCTACCCACTAAGGACCTGGGTTTAAGATAGTCTTGTAACTTGACTATCCTCCAAAAAAGGGCTCCTTATCAGTATGCCCACCAGACATCCCCCAGCAAAACACCCTCACGCTGGCAGGGATTCCTATTCCGACTGCTTCTCAGCACTGGTGGTTCCACTTCATCACTCCCATGTTTTAGTGGGACGTCTGAACACACATGTTTAAATGCACCCAAGTAGCAGGTATGGACCAGAACCTTTGTGAGGTGAACGCATCCATTCAGTGCAAGGGGCTCTCTGATTGATGAAGGGGGATTGTTTTTAAGCTGCATTTTGCTTCTGCGTATGGACTTGCTAACAGTAGAATGATTTATACCTTATTTATTTCTGTAGTGAAAAAAATCAGTTTCATCAGAGGCCCCATATTGCTTTCACTCGTATCATTCCACTGGTGTTAAGAAGCAAAAGGTCAATCCTCCAAGAAGTGAGAAAAATATGAAACACCACCAACGTGCAGGTCATCCTTCACAGCAGCCATGTTTGTCTTCTCCGCACCTAGAGACCCATGTATGCGAGCAGCTCAGACTCGCCCTGAGCTAATGACTGGAATCCTCAATGCTGAGAACCCAGTGACACATACCCAATTCAAATGTCACACACTAGCCAGGAGTGACCCTCCCAGGCCCATCAATGTCACGGCTTACCTGAAAGTCAGGACGGTGAGAGGCCGGTAGGACTTGTGGCTGGTGTTGCTGATCAGTCGACTGCCCCAGAAGTCATGGAGCCACAGGTCACCGAGGGGTGTTTCTGCTTGGAGGTCCTGCAGGGGACACAGAGGATGTGTTCTGGACAAGGGTCTCCAGCCAGCCCTGGGCCAGGCCCCTTCAACTCTCACCCGGGATGCAGTCGGGCCTGCTCGTGTGTTGATCGTCTTGAGGTGCACATGGGATCACCCCACTGGGCTTGAAACACCAAACAGCTCTCACCCTTCTGGGACAGTCGATACGCTGAAGGGGCTGTCACAGACCCTGGCTTCCCCCGAACTCTGCAGGCCATGGCTCTGGCATTGTGCCCCCGCCAGCTCTAAACTCAGAGGCTCTGCATGTGCAGGTCTTCTCTGGATGGTCACCCTCAACTCGTCACAGCTCAACTCCTCCTGCCGTTCATCTCCCAGCTGCCCAGCTCTGCCCTTCCTAAGCTGATCCATTCCTCTTCCCTGGATCTCTGAGCAACTCAACCTGTCCAGCAATGTGTGGCACCCTGGCGACTTAGTTTCACATGACTACTGTTTGTGCCACTAGACTGGGCTCATGAGGACTGGGCTACATCTGGGTTTGCTGGCTGTATACAGAAGGTGTTTAATACATATCAAATAAGTGTACCACACAGCTAAATAAGACCATTATTAACCTCTCACATCTAATAAATAAGGTAACTTACCAAAATGTCCCAGTTAAAACATAAGTATGAATAAACAGTTTTTTTAAGTTTCCATTTTCGACATGAGCTAAGCAGACCATGAAATCAGGAAAAAAACTCTTCATTTTACCAGATTTTAAAAAACTCTTTTTTTAACAGATTAAAAAAAACACTAAATATTAAAGAAAATTGTACCTCATACTGCTGGGGTAGTTTAATTTGGTACTACAGATGCTTAAAAATGCATTTTTTTTTTTTTTTTTACATTTAAAAGATGAAAGTAGATGGCTTAAATTGCGTCTAATGAGAAGAGAGGCAAACAAGGCACTGTGGAGTAAGTTAAGAAAAACGACAGATCGACTTTCTCTTTAAAGCATAATTAAACAGGATGTTTTATGGACTAGAAATTACAACATGCTGATTATTTCCCCGTGTTGTCAGTCAAGTTTCTTCATCGAAGTAACCAAACCCTGATTAATTTAAACAAAAAGGGAATTCTTCAAAGGGGAGTGTGCAGCTCATGGATCCCACATGGCCTGGAAAGCCAGGGCAGGGCCATGGGAGGAGCACCCCCACAAATCATGTCCCAGGCCAAGACTGCCTGCCTGCCTCTGGGCCCCCACCTCTTTGTGTGACCAGTTCCTGACTCCAACAAGTGGGCTCACCTAACGGGACAGTCCGTCTGTGCCAGCTCCCTAATCAAATGGTCTTCTGAGCCCCAAACAGAAATGGGTCAAATGATGGGTGGTCCCAAAAAGCAACAAAGGACCACACCCATCATGCAGTTCAGCACTTGTGACTTAAGCGCTTGCTGACTCAAAGGGAGAGGCTTGAAAAGAGGCCACAGATGCAAAGCTGGTCACTCATGCCCACTGTAAGGGTGACATCTGCTTCCATGGGGATGGGCTTCAGAGGCCGGGAGCACACTGACCATACCCTAAGAGCAGGTGAGAGAGTCTGTGAAGGTCGTCTGAGTCACCTGCTCCCTTGGTTGACTCAGTGGCAAGCCTGGAAAGCCTACCTTCTACACTCTTACAGAAGTGCTTGGTCAGTTGAGAAGGGCTTGGGTAGAGGATCTTTCCCTCTCCTTGAACAGGAAATGAACACCAATGAGGCTCTAAATATTTGATTAGGTGGAACCTACACACAGCGGGTGTGCTACAGGAAGAAAGGTCAATTCTTCCTCATCATGATTTATGGAAAAGATGTATTGTGTCTGAAATTCCCCCTAACTCCACTGTCTCAAAGAAGATCATCATCTCAAGGAACAAAAAAGGCAACTCCACACTGCAAGGAAGCATCTGGAAAACAGTCTCTAACATCACTAAAATCCAGTAACAGCCTGTTTCACATTACTGTAGGCTCAGTGCCAATGAACAGAGGAGTGCCTTTCATTAACCAGGAGAAGAAAAAGGGAGGGCTAGCAAGTTAACAAAAGGGGCACAGTGTGATGCTCCTGAAAACATTGCCAAGACTATGCTCGGCAGAGCCACGAAATGGCTTCATCTGCCTCACCTCACAGAAGGAACAAGAATTACACCCAGACATCAGGGCCTCCACACACAGCCCGGCTCATGTTTTTGTTCTGCCTGGCTGACCAATATTTTTTAACATGGTTTATGAATTAACACTTTATATGTCTTCTGCTTTCTACAAGTGGAACAGTCAAGATATTCTCACCAAAATGAATAACGGAATTTAAACAATAAAACTCTATCTTTGTGAGAAAAGCAGTTCTGTAGCCATTAAGCCACCAATTTGTGCTGGGCAAGGTGGCTTGGGCTTGTCATTCCAGCACTTTGGGAGGCCAAGGTGGGAGGATCGCTTCAGGCTAGGAGTTTGAGATCAGCCCGGGCAACATAGTGAGACTCTGTCTCTACTAAAAATTTTTAAAATCAGCTGGGTGTGGTGGTGCATGACTGTAATCCTAGCTACTTGGGAGGCTGAGATGAGAGGACGGTTTAAGCCTAGGCATTGGATGCTGCAGTGAGCTATGACCTCACCACTGCACTCCAGACTGGGCAACAGAGTAAGACCTTGTCCCTACCCCATGAAAAAGCCACCAATTTGACATAGTTGTGTAGAGTTACTTAGTTCTCTTAAGCATGATTTAAGAAAGTACTGAAATAGAATCATCTACAGTAGCTACTGAGTGAACCTGAAGAAAATTACAAATGAAAAACTTGAATTAAAAATAAACATTGGCTGGGTGCGGTGGCTCATGCCTGTAATCCTGGCACTTCTGGAGGCTGATGTGGGCAGATCATCTGAGGTCAGAAGTTCGAGACCAGCCTGGCCAACATGGTGAAACCCCAACTCTACTAAAAACACAAATATTAGCTGGGCGTGGCATGCCTATAGTCCCAGCTATTTGGGAGGCTGAGCCAGCAGAATTGCTTGAACCCCAGAAGCGGAGGTTGTAGTGAGCCAAGATCATGACACTCTACTCCAGCCTGGGTGACAGAGTGAGACTCTGTCTCATAAACAACCACCACCACAACAACAAAAAAATCCATTAAAACTTTAACAATACTCTAGTTTGTGCCATCAAAACGGAGATCAATTGCAATATTATGTTACAAATAAAATATATGCAAATAATGTTTCCCCCCTGTACAATACATGTTTGTCACATAAAGAGTTCTTCACAACATTTTCAGCATGAAAATGACTTTATACTTATTTGGTAGAATCCATGACTTCATATTTTTTAGAGCATTCAACAGTGTTACAAAGAGTTGCTATAATTACATCAAGTAGCGAGCTAAATGTGTGTATTCCTCCAAATCTTCTTCATGGTCTAAGGAATACACATAAAATATATTCTGAGTAACAGACTGTCGAGAGGCTCTAACCTGTGCCATTTACGAGTTCTTTCTCCTCTGGGCCTTGCCTGCCTCTGCATTTCTTGCTCTGGTTTTTAGTCTGCTTGAATCTTTTTCATCTTTTCCCACAAAGCTCTTTCTTCTGCCCTAACTCCGGGTAGGGAGTGGAAAAAGATTACCATTTTCCCTGCTCTGATATATAGCAACCACTAGTAAGCAAAATCGACTGGGATTTTGCATGTTCAGCAAAACTGAATCTCCAAACACGAAACAAGCAGGAACCGCAGCGCCCACGGGCAGCACATTCCTCCTGCTCCAGCAGCTGTCAGCAGGCTGTCCCGACAGTCTCAGAGGACGACAAAGTGGCAGCCATCTCCCTGCCTGCTGCTGAAGATGTGCCTTCTGGCACGTGATCAGATCAGTCCATCACTGCAGTAAATGTGTGACGGGTTTTTTTTTTTTTGAATGACTGTGGAAATGTTTCACAAAACCTGAAATACTTACTCTGCTATGCCCTGCAATACCCTTGCCTTATAATCTTAGAAGAACGGCCTCTTTGATCCACATGTGGACTGGTGCTCTTGAGGGGAAAGCCTCAGCTCAGGGAGGGGTTCAGAACCTTGGTGCCAGCAATAAGAAAGGCACTAAATCAAGGAGGCGATGTTGAAAAGAGACACAATAATCGACAGCATGACTGGGGCCCAGACCAATGCCTAACCTACATTCCACAGAGAACAATGCAACACAAACTTAGATGATTACTGAGACACAGGTGAGCAGTTAAGTTGACCAGTAAAGAGCTGAGATACAAACCTTATTGTTAACAATAGCTTCCGAATCATCAAAGACAAAGTCTCCATCATAGCTCCGTGCAAAACACACAATGGCCACCAATCCCACTACTAACTTAGCCCAGAAAGGAGGAAGAACAGGAGAAGGAAGGATGTGATCCAAATCGGCGTCCAACTCGGCCATTCTGAAAACTGCAGGCTGGTGGCCCCCGGCTCCAGCATTATGCTGGTTAGGAATCTGCAGGAAAAACAACACCGTATAAAATTTATCAACATTGGTAGGACTGTTTCTGCAGTGAGCACCATGAGTAAGAGCTGGATAGTTATTTACATTATGATTTTTTTTTTTTGAGATGGAGTCTCACTCTGTTGCCCAGCCTGGAGTGCAGTGGCACAATCTCAGCTCACTTCAACCTCCGCCTCCTGGGTTCAAGCGATTCTCCTGCCTCAGCCTCCCAAGTAGCTGGGATTACAGGTGCCCACCACCATGCCCAGCTAATTTTTTGTATTTTTAGTAGAGATGAGGTTTCACCATGTTGGCCAGGCTGGTCTCAAACTCCTGACCTCGTGATTCGCCTGCCTCGGCCTCCCATAGTGCTGGAATTACAGGTGTGAGCCACCGCACCTGGCAGCTACGCTATGATTTTATAGGATGTGATCATTAACAATTTGAAGTCGTGCTTCTCCAACTTTAGTGGGCAGAAAAGTCACATGGGACGCATGCAGATTCCTAGGCCGGACCACAGGACCTATCAAATCAGATGCCCTCCGGTTTCTGATGCTGGAATACACTTTAAAACATGAATTTAATGAGATCCTCATCAACCCCACAAGGCAAATCATTTTTAATCGCCCTTGAACCAGTTTATAATGCTTAAAAAAAAAGAAGTTACCATCTTACCTCATCCAATCAAGAAAAATCAATAAACAGTCATTGTTGGGTTTTAGCACACAGTGTGGCAGGGGAGAGGGTAGTGTGCAAAACACAATCCTGCTTCTGAAAAAGCTTATGGTCTATTTGAAGCATTCAGGCACACAGGCCAGGGAGCAAAGACTCTGAGACAGAGACAGGGGAGTTGAATAGAGAAATCCTAAGGCGGGGCACAGGAGCGAATGCTGGGTTCCCAGGTTAGTGGCTCACACACAGAGGACAGATAGAGGAAATGACTGGTGGGGATAATACCTTGTCCCAGAAAAGGCTGAGCCATACAAAGGAAAGGAAGGGAGGCTATTCTATGTGAGGATATGACCTTCAATCCTGGTTAAAGAGTCCAGATAAAAATATACACTATTTTGAACTTTTCTTTCAAATGGGCATAATGTTTCTCGCCGGGGATGCCCGTGCCCCAGCCTTGCCATGTGTTAGTTGTATGATCCTGTGCACAACCCCGTTCCTCTCTGAGCCCACCTGCTGCGGCCCTTTGCAAAGCATCTTAATGCCCAGTAGTGAGAGTTGCCTAACAGCTTCCTGCCTTGGAATTCACAGAAACAAATGTCAACCTACCCCCAAACTCACACTTTATTTGCCCCCATTCCCACCACATCCTGGACAGGGCTTTCTTTGGACTTACCAGGATCAGGTTTGGGTCAGACTGCTTGGATCTGACCTGGGGTAACTCTGGGCAACTTATTTGACCTCTCTGGGCCTGTTTCCTCAACACTAAAATGGGGATGGTAAGAGTGCCTACCTTCTACAGTTGTCATGAGGATTAAATGGGATTCCCAACACTGCCACGCTGTAATGAAGGCTCAGGGGAGGCTAGCTATTATTACTAATACTTTCTTCCACAAGGCTGAACACAGAGGAGCAGAATGATTTTCTAAGGGAAATCCCTTTTAGTATCAGCTTGATTGGCACTAGGCTCTTGTCTTTATTAAAGGTCCTAGACCCTGTTCTTTTCCTGCTGAGATGAAAGAGAATCCCAGCCCCCGATTGGGAAAGCAGTTTGGATGTATTTGTTTCTGGATCTCTAAGTGAACACCCCAGATTATAGAATCAGTAAGAAGCCAGCTAAATGAGCCACCTGAAGTAACAGGCATCTTTCTGATAGCCTTCTGTCTGACTGAAGATGGAGACAGATCCAACAGGTAACAGGCACACCATTCTATAGTGATGCTGTCCCCTTCCAGGGGCCAGAAAGAGGCTCAGATTTACACTCCAGAGATGTAACAGGCTGCAACTCTTCCACTGCTTGTCTCTCAAGCCTCACGCCTGATGTAAGGCATGCTGTCAGGAAGCGCTGGAGGAATACTGCAGCTACTTTTCCAGTGAAAGGATAAACCACTTCTCAAATCCAAATTACAACTGCAAACACAATACAGGTCAGCGCACAGACCCCAACCTCTGTGCTTATATTTCAGCTAAAGAAATTGCTCCTGTTACTTAAAAAACAACAAATCAAGGCCGGGTGCAGTGGCTCACGCCTGTAATCTCAGCATTTTGGGAGGTTGAGGTGAGTGGATCGCTTGAGCCCAGAGTTTTGAGACCAGCCTGGGCAACAAGGTGAAACCCCGTGTCTACAAAAAAAAAATACAAAAATTAGCTGTATGTGGAGGCGCATTCTTGCAGTCCCAGCCACTCAGGAGGCTGAGAGGTGGGAGGATTGCTTGAGGTCAGGAGTTCCAGGCTGCAGTGAGCTGAGATAACCAAGGCTCTACAGCATGGGCAACAGAGTGAGACCCCAGCTCAAACAACGACGACAACAACCACCACCCCTAACAAAGCCAAACGCTGAATAGTTAGGAAGATACTACGACTTAACATGAGGAGAATAAGAAAATTTAGACAATTAATGTGAAGGAAAACAAATAATTCATAGCAATCTTAAATACACAATAGAGTTGTAAGCTGACAAAAGGTCATGTAACTGGTTTTGACGTTATCTGCTTTGTTGTTTCAATAGAGAATTTATCCGCTCATGCAATCTATTTTTGGACATGGTGTCTTGCTATGCTGCCCAGACTAGGGCACAAGTGGGCACAAGTGATCTTCCTGCCTCAGTCTCTCAAGTAGCTGGGACAATCAATTGAATATGATTTCACAAATGTTTGTCAAGGTTCATATGGCCTTCCAAGTAGAATACTAAATCAGGAAATACTCTGTACTCCTAAATTCTCAATGACTGCACCTAGGATTGCTTAGAACATAATCATGTTGGTACCCAAGCAACAGCCCCGATATATATAAGGCAGACTGTAGACTGTGCCATCAACCAGGTGCCCTGGGAGGCCAGGTCCAGACTCTTGGGAAGTCAAGTGAATGACTGAGTCAGTGGATCTCAGATGATCTTCTCTGCTCTTGCAGGGACAGCAGGGAACCTGACCTACCTCCAAGGCCTCTGCCCCCACGTCATTTCCCAGTTCTGGGGGGCTCTCCCCTCCTCGCTGTGACTCCCCTGCTTCTCTATCTCAGGTAGCTCCTCCTCCTTTCTCCAAGGCCTCTCACTTCTTTGCTGCCACTGAAAATACTCACAAATGCTCTTTTCTTTTGAGGGATTTACTGTTAATGTATATAGTGGAATAGTTCAGAAAATGCCTTTCACTAGCAAATGCAAAAACAACAACAACAACAACAAAAAAAAAACCAAGCTACAATTTGTTAGAAAGTCAGGCAAAGTTCTCAATCTAGTTGGTTGAGACCAAAGGCTATGGAGACAGACAAGCCTGGACTTGCCGGCTGCTTAGTCTTTCTAAGGATCAGTTTCCTCACTGGCACTGTACAGTACCACCACTACTTTCGTCAGAGGATTGGGGTAAGAATTAAAGGAGAGCACATATGCAAACAACTAGTTCCCATTAGTGTTAGATTTTGGAGAAATTAGCCGCTGCTTCCCAGTCCCTGACCTCCTGTCTCGAGCACACCCATGTTGCCACTGTTTATTCCTGCAGATGGGCTTAGCACCAGGGCCAGCAGCAGCCCATCAGGTGACCTGGTGCAACTGAGAAAGGTGTACCGTTCTTTTGGGCAGACCCAGGGCACATGGCTTCCTTGGTCAGGTGTCTTACACAAACTGTCCAACTGTACACAGTGACCTAGTTCCCAACTCTCCTTCCTCCAACACAAAATGACTTCTGTTCCTCAATGACCTGAGCCAGGCTTAGCACTCAGGTAAAAGAAGCCCTGTCTGAGTAAGGTGGTAGAGATAGGGGACCGCCCTCTTCACAGCTCCCCCTTTTTTTTTTTTTTCCCCTATCACCTAGGCTGCAGTGCAGTGGTATGATCATAGCTCACCACACCCTCACCTTAGTAGACTCAAGGGATCCTTCCACTTCAGCCTCCTAAGTAGCTGGAACTACAGGCATATGCCACCATGCCTGGCTATTAAAAAAATTTTTTTTGTAGAGACCGGGTCTCACTCTGCTGCCCAGGCTGGTCTCAAACTCCAGGCTTCACACGATCCTCCTGCCTTGGCCTCTCAAAGCACTGGGACTACAGGTGGGAACCACCGTGCTCACCTTCACCATTTGTTATACCCAGACCATGAAATAGGAAGTGATGCTCTGTTTTCTTCCAGATGGACTCTAGGTCGCACCCTCTGGTCCCTCTTCTCCATATGATGTCCTGCCTAGCCTCCCTGGCTTCTCTGCCAGAGCTGGATCATCAGTTCACCTTATGAAGCAACAGGAAGAGAGACCCACTGTGGCCTCAGCTACAGGCCAGGCAGAGGGCACAAACCAGGAGGAATGAAGTCAGTGTTCTGCTCGCCACCTAACTCCTACATCAGAATCAACTGGTCCCTCAACAGGGGCTGAATCTGGAACAAAGCAGAGGTCCCTTGATCCTATAATTTCTCAAACTTCTATCAAGCCTCTAATATCAAGAATTATCCTACAATTTCTCAAACTTCTCATATCAAGTCTCTGATTTCAGGGGGTTAAAGCAAATTAATCAGTGAGAAGGTCAAAAAGAGGACTCCCGAAAAACAAATGTTATCCAGCTGTGAACCATGAGGACCCAATAACAGCTGACACAGCAGCCTGGTCTGCAGTAAACAGAATGGAGAGGTCAACCTAAATGTTTCCCCTTGGAAAAATTAGCAGCAGCCACCTACTGAAGAATATTCCTCTCCTTGCATCAAGGGCCTGCTAACCTCTGCCCGGCCTTTCTACCTCATGTGTAACACTCCAACTACATAGCTAGCTACCCTCTGCCACATTGAGAGGTGATAGCGCTTCTGGGAATCAGATTAGAGAACACGATCGTTTGTGATCCATCATCACCGGGCCTGGCAGTTTCCTAGCTGATCCTATCCTGGGCCCCAGAAGGCAGGGGAGCTAGCCACCATCACCTCCCTCCTCCATGCAGTGCTGAATGCCTGCTAAGGTATCGTCCTGCTGTGACTGGCCTTCCCATTTTTCAATTCAGTAGTGCACGCGGGCCATGGCTGCCTATGGCAAGAATGTGTCTGGTTCTGTATTCACAGTTCCACTGTCCCAGAAAGTTTCCAGCTGGCTAGCTTGTAGCCATTTCCCCCATCTAGGTGCGCTGGCCGTCACTTTACCCCACCCCCATCCGGGCGCGCCAGGCGCAGAGGCGACTACAGAAAAAGCGGACTGGGAGATCTAGTCAGTCCCTACTCTGTTTCCCAAGACATTCCCCTCATGCATTTACTCTCCCGGGGAAAGAGCGAAGTGTGGGATGACTCATAGTGGCTGGATCGTTCCTCTAACTCCTCCCTTCTTTTGTGTGTGGTTGAAAAAAAAAAAAAAAAGAAAAACACACACGCAGCCCACAGCCACAACATCAACAAGACCAGAACCACGCAGAGTTCGCAGGAGGTGGGCAGTGGCTGCGCCACCTGCTCGGCTTCCCCAAACTCCGAGCCCACGCCGGGAAGTGGTGGCTCGGTGGCCCCGCGCTCCCGCCGCTCAGCTCTGCAGCCGAGCGTGGAGTAGCAGGCGCTCGCAGCACGGCGGGGGAGCATCCACGGAACCCAGGGCAGGCGGCCAAGCGGCCCGGCTGTGCCCAGCCATCGCCTGCGCCGCGGCCAGCTGGCGGCCAGGCGCGGGGCCCCGCGGCCAGATGGCCGCCCCGGGAACGCGCCGCAGGCGCCGGGAGCGCCCGGGCCGAGGGAGCGCCCGCTCGGCTGAGCCGGCAGGGACTGGGGCGGCGACCTCGGCCCGGGCGAAGGAGCGCAGGGGCCCGAGAGGGGCGCGGGCAGGCGGGGCGCGCACCCTCCGCTCCGCGTCCTTTGTCCCGCATGCAGCTCACACCAGGGCTCGGGTCGCCCGTGACCCCGGCCCCGGCCGCAGCCCGGGTCCCGGAACCAACTCCTCCAGGAGCGCCGCCCCCGGGCCCGGGCCGCCGTGCGGGGCTCGGGACTCGGCAGCAGCGTGCAACCGGCGCCCGCTCCGCGTCCAACTCCGCTCGCCCCTCAGCGCGCTCGGCCCTACAGGGGCCGCCCCGCGCGTTACCTGCAAGGAGCCGGAGCCGCGACCGCATCTCCCACCCGGGTGCGGAAACTCCGGCGGCTCCAGGAGCCCGCCCGGACCTCGCAGGAGGAGGGGCTGCCTGCGCACCGCCTCCCCGCACCCCCCCGCCGCGCCCCCGCCCCTGCGCAGCGCCGCCCGCAGCTCCCCACGCGTGCGGGCGCCCCCCCAACACCCGTCTCGGCCCGCCCCCTCCGCCCGACCATTGGCTGCTGCTCCCGTCACTTTCGGGCCGCAGCCCTGTCCGTCCTCAGCTCATTGGCGAACGTGCCGGTGACGTCAGGCCAGGGGGCGCTAGTCGGCGGCGAAGGAGGCGCAGGGACGGACGGACCCTGCGGTAGAGGAGAAAGCCCGGTTGCGGTCGCGGAGCTGAGGCGGGGCCGGGGCGGGAAGGGGCGGCCCCTGCCGGGCCGGGCGAGGCGTGCTGCGGGAGCCGGAGCGGGCCCTCCTTTTTTCCGCGGTCCGCGCGCGGGACCCTATTTCTGGCCGGTCTCGCTCTTCGCCCGCGCTGTGGTCCCCGCAGAACAGCCCGAACTCCACTTCTTCCTGTCCCGGAGGAGTTGTTTAAAACGTGCGTGTCTCCACCTTCTGCTTCTCACAACAGAACTGACTGAAGCCGTGTTCTTCCTGCCGAGGCCATGCTACCGCATGAACCCTGCTGCGGCCAGAGCCACCCAGCGCGCGCCTGGCTCACCACAGGCTCCGGCCGCTTGGTCCCGAACCTCCACTGCCACCCGAGTGGCCGTCAACCCCCCCCACTCCCACTCAGAGGTGTTTGTCGCCTGCTTCAGGAAAAAAGAGAAACTTGTTCCACTTTCCTCCGGCGAAACTGCACACCTGTTCCCTCCTCTCATCGCCGAGCCCCGCCCTTCCGTTTTTCCAGTATCGCAGAATCCGATCCATTGCTCCCTGTGGACTGGAATCCGCATCCTCGGCATTTCATGATTCTCAAGACTCTCTACTCCACGTACCCTTGCAGCTGCTGCCCTCTCCTACGTTCCATCGCTGAAGTTGGTGAAGGAGGCGCCCCAGTTTTTCGGTTTCTCGACTCCATTCACGTGTTCTTTTTCATACTCAGTGAAATTGCCTTTTTAGTGGTCGCCGGTAACATCCGCATCACGAAAGCCAAAGGACAGTTTACTTTCTCGTGTTAGTTGATCTCAGCAAAATTCCTTTTTCCCCCTTGAAACACGTCTTCCTGTGGCCGGAGGGTGCTCCACTTTCCTGTCTGTCCCCAGTCTTGGCGGGCTTATCTGCTCTGGATGATCCCCAAATAACAGAGTTTAAAAGGTCTCACACCTTTCCTCTTATTCCACTATTTTTCCCTGAATGATTTAACCTGCCGTCAACACTTAAATCAGTATATCCCAAATTTACCACCCTAATCTTTGCTCCTCCGAGCTCCAAACTCATTTATCTAGCTTCCTATTCAGCTGCTCCTCCTGGATGTGTAACGAGCACCTCAAATGGAACCCATCCGAAGCTGAATGCCTGCATTTTCTGCTTGCTCTCAACTTCCTGTCTTCCGGTGACAGTGAAGATACCACTGTCCATTCAGTGTTTCCCAAACTCTGCCTTCACCCCGGCATCTAACAAATCGCCAAGACTCTACTTCTTAAATATTTCTGCTTCCTTCCATTTCCAGTATTACATTTCGTGATGTGCTTACTGCACATGGCGTCTTCCGGGCCCACACTCAGTGGTGTCTCATTGGTAGAAAGTAATGGGTCATGGTGGAAGTGTTTACGCCGTGAAAATTAGCCAACATTGTGAACCGTAAATCAGGGATTGGTTTGTTTTGTTGATGGTCTCTAGACTTAAGAAAGTGATGGGGGAAATGTTAATAATGCGGATTAAACTTAAAAATGTGTTGTGCTTAATGCTGAAACAAAAATATTGCAGTTTAATGAGTTTATACAAGAGTAAGAAGTAGTTTAACAGACCACATATCAGATTTAAGGACAGTAAATTTGTTAGCGGAAAGGAGATGAGTATGCAATTTCACTAGTCACCTCATGGTTGAATTACAAGCATTGGATGGATTCAGACACAAGGCTTTGGCAAAAAGGAACCAAAGCTTTCTGTGAGAATCAGTCAAGATACAACTGACAGTGAAGAGTATCTGCCTATTTTTTAAAATTTTGTGTATTGTTTATTACACATCCTTTTTATCAGAAACATTTATAATATACATACATATTTGTATATATAGGCACATATTTCTATTTCCCCCAGCGAGTCAGCTGTTGGACATTTACCAGCACACTGCTGACTGACATAGAATCACCAGTGCCTGGTGGAAATAAAAACCAGATGAAATTTTAGTCAGTTTTAATATTGTCAACGTTCTGTAGACAACGCACCCCTTTTATCCCTTATTTCCTGCCCCAGGATGATTTGCCCCCTCTGTGGCCCCTCTTGATAGGCCTCTGCTTCCCAGTACTCTTAGATTGGTCTCAATCTTTCATGATCTGCAATGCCACGGTATGATCAGGCCCCTTGCCTGCTACTCCTGAGTCATCCCATGCCTCTCTCTGCTGCATTCCCTAGGCCCCAGCCATGTTGGCCATCTTGTGTCCTCCAGTGTACTCTGTGCTCCTTTCCATCCTGGGCTGTGCACATGCACCTGCAGCGCTCCCTCCTACCCTCCTCCATCACACCTGGCTACCTCCAGTTCAGAGGTCTCCAACTCCCCAGGGCCACAGATGGGTACTTGTCTATGGCTTGTTAGGAACCAGGCAGCACAGCAGGAAGTGAGCTGGCCAAGAGAGCAGTGCCATCTGAGCTCTGCCTCCTGTCAGATCAGCAACAGCACTAGATTTTCATTGGAGTAGGAACCCTGCTGTGAACTGTGCATGGGACAGATCTAGGTTGTGAGCTCCTTATGAGAATCTAACTAATGCCTGATGATCTGAGGTGGAACAGCTTCGTCCTGAAACCATCGCCCCAACTCCCTCTGTGAAAAATTGTCTTCCATGAAACTGGTCCTTGTTGCCAAAAGGTTGGGAACCAAGCTTTCGCTGCCTTAATTCATCCTTCAGATTGCTATTCAAGTGTCATCTCCTCTGAAAACCCTGAATTATCGCCCCAAACACCTGTAGGTCCATCTGTGTATACTTTCATATCTGTTATTAAAACTGTAATTAACTGACAGTGTGGCCATTTGTATAAAGTCTATCTCCAACTATCTCACTAGACTGTAAGTTCCATGAAGGCAAGAACTATGTCTGTGTAGTTAACTCCTGCACGCCTCCAGCTACTGTGCCTGCCACACAGCAAGCATTCGACAGGGTATCTCCTAGAGAAGCTCAGAGTCGTGTTACATGTTATTGGCAAAACTGGAATTAGAATTGGAGTCTCCTGATTTGATCCAATGTTCTTCTGTTCTGTAAATTGAGGAGCCAGCCGTGACCAAAATGACATAACCTTATGTGCCAAGCACAGAGACAGGCTCTGTGGAGAAAATGAAGGTAAGCATGACACCGATTTCACCTCTTACAATCTTATAGTTTAGTAAGAAGGATGAGATGCAGCAAAAATTTCCCTATTTCTGCTCCCCTACACTGACCACAACCCCCTTGCCCCCATCATGCCTTCTGCATGTGACAGCAACCCCCAACCCCTTGGACGGGACCTCTGGGGTTGCTGACACACATGGAAGGCAAGATGCTGGTGGACCACTCAGTGTGCTCCAGCACTGTGCTTGTGTTATTTAATTCTCGCAAACATTCCGGCCAGACAAGGTGGCTCACACCTGTAATCCCAACACTTTGGGAGGCTGAGGTGGCAGATCACTTGAGGTCAGGATTTCAAGACCATCCTGGCCAACATAGTGAGACCCCTTCTCTACTAAAAATACAAAAAAAAAAAAATTAGCTGAGTGTGGTGGTGGGCAGCTGTTATTCCAGCTACTTGGGAGGCCGAGGCAGCAGAATCCTTGAACTTGGGAGGTGGAGGTTGCAGTGAGCCAAGATTGCACCACTGCACTCCAGCCAGGGTGATACAGCAAGAACTTTGTCTCAAAAAAAAAAACAAAAAACACAAAAAACTTCCGTCAAGTGCTTATTATTATCCTCATCCTACAAATGAGGAAGGAAGCTCGGAAGTCCAGAGTCAGACAGCCAGTACATTACTCAACGAAGCCAAGACACAACCAAGGGATGTAGTCAGAGAGTTAAAGAACCTCCCACCTGCCTAATAAGGTTGTGTTGGACTGGAAAGAACTGGAACAAAGAAGAGAGTACATATTGTCTTGTCTCCCTATACCTTCTCCCTTGTGAAGAGCAGATGTCAAAAATTGCTGGGGGGAGATGAGCCATTTGAGCCTTTTGAGGATAACTGCTTTCAGTTAGTTTGGTTGCAGTTTTGGGGGTGGTTGAAATGTTTTGGTGTCTGGGAAGTCTCTGGGCTATGAAATGTGCACACAAGGTGCACTATAATTTATATGAATACAGCCCCCTGGAGTTGTGCAGGGCTCAGCTCTTCCACATGTACACAGCTTCCCTGGACTTGGAGGACTCCTTTCATGAGATCCCCTCAGCCGTAGGAGAATGTAAGGGGACTCTCAAGTTTCCTTCTTGCTTGCCACCTCTGTTCACCAGATAGAACTTTTATCAAGGAACACATGTACACTAGACAGCAGCAACAACTCTCACGGTATTCTAGCAGGAACTAAAATGTGGTCGCTGGGCAAGGAATACCTCAACACTTGTCCTCAAAAAATGTACGATCTAGGGAGAAAGGTAGAACACATAAACAACCTGTATGACGTAAGGCTAAATGATAAATACTGTAAATGGAGCACTAGAGAAAATAGCTCAGATGACAGAGTGGTCATTTTCTACAGAACTGACATAAGAAGGTATAAAATTTGAGAAAAGTCTTGAGGTATGATGTGACATCAGAGTAGTCACCTGCTGTTATGAACAATGCTAACTCTCAGTGACTAAGCTTGATCAAGATTCCTTTCTCATGTCCTAGCCAAGCACAGTCTGCTCCATACAGTCATTTTGGGACCCAAACTCTGCCCATATTGTGGCTCCAGGCTTTCTTCTTTAACTGGCTTCACTGTTGCTTAGCATTATTCCTTGGGAGGAGGGGAGAAAAGAGTGAATAGATTGAAA
This sequence comes from Plecturocebus donacophilus, assembly GCA_004027715.1. Lineage (NCBI taxonomy): Eukaryota > Metazoa > Chordata > Mammalia > Primates > Pitheciidae > Plecturocebus > Plecturocebus donacophilus. The sequence goes on along the minus strand of PVKP010000881.1, from coordinate 30,393 downwards.
AGACACATGTGCTGTTAACTGCCTTAGCCTGGAAGTTACACACATTACTTCAATTCTCTTTCTTTCTTTCTCCTTTTTTTTTTTAACTCTTCTTTTAAAGAGTTTTTTCTTTTTACTCATGTTTAAAAAGGTTTATTTTAAGCCTATCATACCACACAGTATGTTTTATACACTGACATATAGCTCCCTAATAAGAAAAGCAAAGACAAATAAGTTTGTCTTATTAGGAACAAGATACGCCATCACTTACTGTCTTCAAACATTATTGCACTTTAACTTTCTTAATTTGACAAAGCATTCATGAAACAACCTGCAAACTAGTTTTAACGGACAAATAACACCTGTAAGCAAATATGACTGTCCTAAATTGCTTATTAGATATGTATTTTACAAACTTTACTTACATTAGCAGTAATAGTGGAGCTGGAGAGTATGGTGCCTTCTCAAGGCTGCCCAGTGAGAACCACCGATAGTGTGGTGGAACTTATGGCCCTTTCCAAGGCCGCTGCTCTTTTGGCCTGCAGATGAGCCCACACATCTCCCTGTGCTTGTGGACTGGTTTGGTGATCCACTGGGTGTCAGGATTTCTTCTGATAGCTTTATGGAATGGATCAATGAGAATAACCTCAAAAAGTTTGTATGTGGAATCTTCACCAACCCAGTAACAATTTGGGACCCTTAGAGCCCCACAGTGGGGTCCAGCTCACTCCTCTGCAATGGACTGAAGGTTCTGAACAAACTTTAGCTGCTTAACACCATGATGGACAGGCTTGCTGTAAGTTCTACCTTTAGGAACTGGGCATTTTTGGCTACCATGGCGAACACAAATTCTGTATATAATATAACCTTGCTGGGTCTTGTAGCCCAGTCAGCGCACTTTATCAGGCCAGGTGGGGTGGGGAGCCCTGTGGAGAGCAGAGAGCTGGCGGCACTGCCAGCAGCAGACCCTCAGAAGAAAGAGCATGGCATCAGACTGCTTCTTTCTCCATAGTTCCTGGATGTACTTGTATCCACGCATCTTGGCTTACCTACTGGCTGCCACCAGAAGGAAAGGAAAGGGCACTTCACTCTCTTTCTATTGGAGAAAAGCAGTCATACTGTCTAGATGCAAGAGGGCTAGAAAATGTAGTTTAATTATGGGTCCAGAAAGATAAAACGAGTTTGTTTTCACTTGCGTATGATTTTTATGGGAAAGGACTGGTGGAGGGACAGTATTCCAGCAATGAATGGGCATGAGATTTTGGAAAGCTATGGCCATGCTTCTAGAAATCCAGACAGCCTAGACATGGAATCCATGAGGAGGAATCAGGCTGGAAAGGCTTGAACTTTCCAGATTGAAGAGGGTGTGGGATGTCATGATAAGAAACTTGGGCTTTGTTCTATAGGCAGTAGGAAGTCTGCGAAGTTTCCCATGAGAGAATGAATTAACCAAGCCATGTTAAAGGAGATTAATCAGCAGAGATTGTGCACAATGAGACAGGATAAGGGCAGGGCTGGAGCAACCCTGTTTTTCTCCAGCAGCAGGGTGTTTGCTGGAAAAAGAATGAATCAGATGTTTAGAAAGACACAGTGCCCAGAGACCATGCAGCACGGGAGGCCAAGAGAGGTGCCTTAGGTCCAAAGTCTCTAGTTTGTGAGGCCTCCTAGATCTTCTTAACCCATGATTCTGAGAGATGCTCTTGTTTCCTTCCAATATATTGCATCTTTTTTCCTTACGATAGCTTGAATAGCTTCTCTTCCTTTCAAATGAAGGAACCTTGATTAAGATGAAGGTTGTTGGAAAGAAGATTTGAGAATTTATCTATGTCAGACAAGGAAACCAAACCTGTGGGTGAATTGAAGCTCCACCCACCATCCCTTGCCCTGTCTGCTTTCCATCTTAGCTGTCTGAGCAGAATTGGAGAGAGCAAGTGGTCTGCATGAGCCAGGTATGACAATGGACACTTTGGTCTCTGCCGTGACTTGTGGGTAATGGGTCGATGGCCCAGGAGAGTAAGGTGGATCCCAAGGCCTAGAAGATCATGTAGAGGGAAAATGTGCACATGAAGCAGGAGATTCTGAGAACTTGATTCTAAGAGCCCCTCTCTGGGTCTTGTTCCCTTCTAATTGCAGCATCCTCACTTTAAATTGCTGTTAAGATAAATGAGAAGATAATAACTAATAAAATTTATTTTGCATTGATAACTTAGCATGTGCCAGGCACATGATACACACTTTCATTATGTGTATGAACCTAATTATGTTACAGGAACCTAACAATCCCTTGAAGTTTGGTACAGAAGAGGAAGTTGAATCTTGGTGATATTAAGTAGCTTGCTCCAGGTCATGTAGAGAGCAACAGTCAGACCTGGGATATGCACTAGGCAGCCTAACACCAAATCCCCTTGTAAAATTGGCATGCAAAATTACCTCCCATTTGATTACTGTTTCTTCAAATGCTTGCTTTTCTCCTCCAGATGATACAATCTTCCCAATATGCTCCTTTTTCCTTGGATTGGGCTGAGTGGACATTGACAGATCTTGCTCTTTAGCTCAAGTTCTGTGGTCTTTGTGCAGACCACCATGCTCCTGCCTACATTTTTAGGAACAGGTTTTATTTCCATAATTATTATTTTCCCCCACTAATCACATTTATATCTTTGTCACTTTCATGGAATTTGGAGGGTGCTCTAATACCTTGTGATTATTTGAGAATTTTCTCTTGACCCCCCCCCTTTTTTTTTCTTTTTGGTTAATACATCTTTCTACCTTTGCCTGGGATGTCCCTCACACCTGGATACTTCCCACCCACCTCCAGAAGTTAGTTCAAGGAGAACTTTCTTTGTAAACCAGTGTTGCTTAAATCCTTGGGTAGAATTGATCATGCCCTCCCTTGGGTCCTCAGTGGATCCCATAAAGCTATTGAGTCTTTCCAATCTGTTAATTGCTCTTGCAAAGATTCCTTTATAAGTGTAGTGTTTTCTCATCTGATTCCTTTTCTAGTACTTAGCACAGCACTGAACACAGTAGACGCTTACAAAGAAAAAGGAGGGGGCTTGTTGAATTTAATTCAGTTCCCAAATTCAATGGGATGACAAAATATACAAGGAACGCTCTAGTGCTCAGAGGGATTTAAGGATATTTAGTCTGGGGGAGAAAAAACCAAGAAGAGTATAATATCAAATATCCTAAGGGCTATTAGATTCTGTGCTGCTTCCAAAAGCACAATTCAAACTAATGGGTAGAAGTTGGAAGGAGATTTTCCCTTAGTTTGAGAAATAATTTTCTGATTATGGATGCCTAGCAATACAACAGTTTACCATAAACACATTCATGAGTTCCCCAAACAAATCAGCAAGAACAAAACAAACAATCCCATCAAAAAGTGGGCTAAGAACATGAATGGCCAATTCTTAAAAGAAGATATATGAATGGCCAACAAACATATGAAAAAATGCTCAACATCACTATTGATCAGGAAAATGCAAATCAAAACCACAGCACAACCACCTTACTCCTGCAAGAATGGCCATATATATATATATATATGTATATATATATATATATATATATGTATATATATATATATATATATATATATATATATATGATGTTGGTGCAGGTGTGCTGAAGAGGAGACACTTTTACACTGTTGGTGGGAATGTAAACTAGTACAACCACTATGGAAAACAGTGTGAAGATTCCTTAAAGAACTAAAAGTAGACCTACCATGTGATCCAGCAATCCACTCCTAGGTATCTACCCAGAGGAAAAGATCATTATATGAAAAAGATACTTGCACATGCATGTTTATAGCAGCAGAATTTGCAATTGCAAAAATATGGAACCAGCTCAGATGCCCATCCATCAAGGAGAAGATAAAGAAAATGTGGTATATATATATACACCATGGAATACCACTCAGCCATACAAAGGAATGAAATAATGGCATTTGCAGCAACCTGAATGAAACTGAAGACCGTTATTCTAAGTGAAGTAACTCAGGAATGGAAAACCAAACATGATATGTTCTCACTCATAAGTGGGAGCTAAGCTATGAGGATGCTCAAGCCTGTAATTTCAGCACTTTGGGAGGATAAGGCAGGCAGATCACTTGAGGGCAGGAGTTTCAGACCAGCCTGACCAACATGATGAAACCCCATCTCTACCAAAAATACAAAAAAATAGCCGAGTGTGATGGTGGGCACCTGTAGTCCCAACTACTTGGGAGGCTGAGGCTGGAGAATCACTTGAACCCGAGAGGTGGAGGTTGCAGTGGGCTGAGATTGTACCACTGCACTCCAGCCTGGATGACAGAGTAAGCCTCTTTCTAAAATAAAATAAAAAAGAGATACAATGGATTTTGAGGACTTGGGATAAAGGCTGGGAGGGGTCATGAGGGATAAAAGACTATACACTGGATGCACAACAGTGTCCACTGCTCGGGTGTTGGGTGCACCAAAATCTCAGAAATCACCACTAAAGAACTTATTCATGTAACCAACTAAAGACCACCTGTTCCCCTAAAAACCTATTGAAATTAAAAAAGAAAAATAACATGAATCATGAGTTCCCCATCAAGTAAAATCTTCAAGCATAGACTGACCAAGCCTACTGATGAATGCATTGAAGAAAAAATGCTTTACTCCGTTCAGAGGGACATTGAACCAGACCACCTCAGAAATATGGTGCGTGAAGATTCTGGGTTGTTAAAGTATAATTTCAAAAAAGTGAAAAACATGACTAATCTGTATATAGAATGAAGAAGCATCAATAATTTTATTTCACTTTATAATGAGGGAACAGGTGGTGAAACCAATTCAAATGAAAATTAGAAGGATCGGAACTGTCTCTACCAGAAAACACATTCTGGTATATCTACTGAATTTGAAGCAAAACTAGTTAATGCTCCACAGGGTATTAAAATCATAACTTTTAGGGTTATCCTTTTTACTAGACAAAATTTATTTGCATCTCTACTTGGCAAGGTCTACACATTAACATGTAACTTTACAGAGACTGAACCCTTACCTACTACAATAAGTAGAAAAACAAAGTCACAGTCCTCTAAAAAAAGTAATAACACTTGGGTGAGCCTGTTAAATGATAGCCTAGGGTATTAGTTTCCTAGAGCTGTTATAACAAATTATAACTGACTGAGTAGCTTAAAACAACAGAAATTTACTCTCTCAAGAGGCTAGAAATCTGAAATCAAAGTATTGGCAGGATTGGATCCTTCTGGAGGCTCTGGGGGACAATCTGTCCCATGCCTATCTCCCAGCTTCTGTTAGCTGCTGGCCATTGATATGGTTTGGGTGTATGCCCCAGCCAAATCTCACATTGAGTTGTAATCTCCAATGTTTGAAGTGGGGCCCTGTGGGAGGTGATTGGATCATAAGAGTGGATCTCTCTCTTGTTGTTCTCTAACGTGAGTGAGTTCTCACAATTCTTGATTGTCTATAAGTATGCAGCACCTCCTGCTTCACTCTCTTCCTCCTACTTCAGCCATGTAGGATGTGCCTGCTTCCCCTTCACCTTCTGCTACGATTATAAGTTTCCTGAGGCCTCCCCAGCCATGCTTCCTATACAGCCTGCGGAGCTGTGAGCCAATTAAACCTCTTTTCTTTGTAAATTACCCAATCTTGGGTAATTCTTTATAGCAATGTGAGAACAGATTAATACACCATCCTTGGCCTTCTTTGCCCTGTAGACATGTCACCTTTTACCTCTGTCATCACATGGTGTTATTCAGGACACCAGTCATATTGGATTTAGGGCCCAACCTACTTTAGTGTGACTTCATCTTAACTAATTACATCTGCAAAACCCTACTTCCAAATGGGGTCACATTTCGAGGTTCTGGGAGGAACATGAATTTTTTTTTTTTTTGAGGGAGGGATTATTCAACTCAGTATACCCTGTAAGACATTCTACCTACTCTTTTGCCTTATTTCCAAGTTTTAAGTCCTTTTCTTACCACAGGTAGTCACTTACTTTCCCAGTCTCTCTTTCACTGGCATCTCATGCATATCGTTAGTCATTCAGTTGAAGCTAGCTCTATATTTAATGATGCCATACAAAGGAAAGATATTACTTATGTTTCTAATAAAAAAGGAAGAAATGGATCAAATAAAAATGCTTGAATGTAATGATACAAAAGACTTGATTTCCAGTGTGAGTCTCTAGTTGCTCAGTTACTATTTTGGGAAAAATCACTTTCATGAGCTGTTTTTGTGTGTAACATGTCCCTGGAATTATTAAGGCAGACTCAGGAGAGTCATCTTGGCATGCATTAAGAACAGGGGAGGGAATTTTAAGTTATATGGGCAGTTCTCCACCCCTCCCATTTTATGTTTAAGTAAAAGCTTTTTCAGAGGATGTCCATTGGACAGAATTTAGTTGTTGTTGTTTTTTAACAGAGAAGTTACTAGCACTTATCAAGGTTAGCCTCTGCAGCAAGTCTCTGCAAAATTTTTTTGGGGAAGTGGGGGGCCCTTTTTTTTTTTTCCGAGACAAGAGTCTTGCTCTGTCGCCCAGGCTGGAGTGCAATGGCAAGATCTCAGCTCACTGCAACATCCACCTCCCAGGTTCAAGCAATTCTCTTGGCTGAGCCTACTGAATAGCTGGGATTATAGGCACATGCCACCTTGCCCAAATAATTTTTGTATTTTTTGTAGAGATGGGGTTTAACCATGTTGGCTGGGCTGGTCTTGAACTCCTGACCTTGTGATCTGCCTTGCCTTGGCCTCCCAAAATACTGGGATTACAGGCATGAGCCACCAAGCCTGGCTGGAGCCCTTTTTAATAAATATTACAAATGTTAGATGAGTAGGGATTCATTACACTGCTCCATTTCCCTGTCACAGGGAAGATTCTATATTCATTTAATAGGAGCTTTTTTGACTAGACTTTCTTCTAAAAATCCTGGTTGGCAGAGATGATTACTAAATTAGGATAGGCGTAAATTGGAGATGAAGGAGATTAAGACTCATCTCCTACCTTTCACTGATGAGATATCAACTTATCAAAGTCTTTCTGATGAATTAAGATGGCCCCAACCCAGATGAAGTCCACTGATGGCCATCCAAACCCAAATGGGAGAGAGATTGATTTGGAATCTCTCTATCTCTCTATCTATCATCTATTTATCTATCTATTCATTCATCCAACCATCCATCCATCCATCCATCCATCCATCCATCCATCCATCCATCCAATGCAGGACAGGTGAGCCCCCAAATTGGGGCTTAGCTCAGGAAAATTCTTGTCTTTGCCTAGGAAAGAATTCAAGGGTGAGCTGGTGGTGTTAGCTAATCTTTTATTGAAGGGTACTGCTCTTCGCAGAGCAGGTCTAACTCACAGGCAGTGTGCCCAGAGTCAGCAACATATGGGTTCTTAGCAACTGTGTTTATTCTCACTTATACCCACTTTCAAGCACATGCAAATTTGGGGGCAGATTATTGCACATTTAAGTGGATTATTTAGAACTTTTAAGGAAAGGGGCAGCGACTTCCAGGTTCTTGCCATGGAAAAAGATGGTAATTTCTGGGTCATTGCCATGGCATTTGTAAGCTGTCATGGAGCTGGTGGGAGTATCTCATGCTAATGAGCAACGAGGGCAGCTAGGGATCACTTTCATCACCATCTGCTGGTTCCTGCTAGTTTCTTCATTTCACCCTATCTGGAGCGGGTCTTGTTTCGGTCAGCAGGTTTGTGATGAGAAAACAAGTCTTGCCAGTATGCTACTGCATTCCTTCCTCAGAGATTAGATACCCCTTCTTAATCTTAAGTGGGGTGTAGAAAGGTGGAGGCCTATCTTCTGTAACTGCTTCTTCCTGAGTTTCTTGGCTTAGGCCCTGCCTGGCACTGGAGGAGTAAAAATCTTTGGATACCTAATCTAAGGGACCCAATGGCAGGATGTTTTCATTCTCTGCATCAGAAGACAGGATGGGTTGGAAGCATTTTGCCAGCATCATCTTCAAGTGGAATTATTTTAATATAGAAAACACAAACTTAACTAAGAGACTATACAAGCAAGGGGCAAAAATTAGTGATAATAAAATAACTATCATAGGTCTTAGGAAAGGTAAAAACTAGGTGAGAATATTAGGTGTGGTTTATTATGGCACATACTCCTTCTTGTCATGCTATTTATTTATGCATTTGTGAAACAACAGCTTTAAGTCTTCTACAGGTTCATAAGTATTGGTCATGCAGTCCTCTTATGCCTACAGGACTCATTACAGGCTTAATCTTAGAAAAGTGTGCCCAGCTGCTGATTCTCTGAAGTTTAACAGCAGTGGGGGTACTTAATAATACCTGATAAGGGCCCTTTTATTTTGGTTATGCTTGATCCTTAAGTTGGTACCAGGAGTGGGGTGCTGCTGTAAAGACACCTGAAAATGGGGAAGTGACTTTGGAATTAGGTAACAGGCAGAAGTTGGAACAGTTTGGAAGGCTCAGAAGAAGATAGGAAGATATGGGAAAGTTTGGAACTTCCTATAGACTTGTTGAATTGGCTTTGACTAAAATGCTGATAGTGATATGGACAATGAAGTCCAGGCCAAGGTGGTCTCCAATGGAGAGAAGAAACTTGTTGGGAACTAGAATAAAGGTCACTCTTGCTATGTTTTAGCAAAGAGACTGGTGGCATTTTGTCCTTGTGCTAGAGATCTGTGGAACTTTGAACTTGAGAGAGATAATTTAGGGTAGCTGGTGGAAGAAAATTCTAAGCAGCAAAGTGTTTAAAAGGTGACTTGGGTGCCATGAAAAAGCATTTGGTTTTATGTATTCATAAAGATATAGTTTAGGATTGGAATGTATGTTTAAAAGAAAAGCAGAACATAAAAGTTTGAAAATTTGCAGACTGACAATATGATAGAAAAGAAAAACTCATTTTCTGAGGAAAAGTTCAAGCCAGCTGCAGAAATTTGCATATGTAACAAGTAGCCAAATGTTAATCACTAAGACAATGGGGAAAATGTCTCCAGTGCACATCAGAGACCTTCCTGGCAGCCCTTCCCATCACAGACCCAGAGGCCTAAGAGGAAAAAATGCTTTCATGGGCCAGGCCCAGGGCCTTCCTGCTTTGTGTATTCTTAGGACTTGATGCCTATGTCCCAGCCATGGCTAAAAGGGGCCAAGGTATATCTCAGGCCATTGCTTCAGAGGGTGCAAGCTTCAAGCCTTGATGGCTTCCATGTGGTATTGGGCCTGTGGGTGCACAAAAGTCAAGAATTGAGGTTTGGGAACCTCCACTTAGATTTCAGAGGATGTATGGAAATGCCTGGATGTCCAGGGAGAAGTTTGCTGCAGGGGCAGAGCCCTCACAGAGAACCTCTACAAGAGCAGTGTAGAAGGGAAATGTGGGATGGGAGCTCCCACACAGAGTCCCCACTGAGGGTACTCCCTAGTGGAGTTGTGAGAAGAGGGCCACCATCCTCTGGACCCCAGAATGGTATGTCCACTGACACCTGGCACCATGCACCTGGAAAAGACATGGACGCTCATTGCCAGCCTGTGAATGCAGCTGGGAAGGGGGCTGTACTCTGTAAAGCCACAGGGGCAGCGCTGACTAAGGCAGTGGGAGCCCACCTCTTGCATCAGTGTGACCTGAATGAGAGACGCGGCGTTAAAGGAGATCATTTCAGGGCTTTAAGATTTGAGTGCCCTGCTGGATTTCAGACTTGCATGGGGCATGTAGCCCCTTCATTTTGGCCAATTTCTCCAATTTGAAATGACTATATTTACCCAATGCCTATGCCCACATTGTATCTAGGAAATAACTAACTTGCTCTTGATTTTACAGACTCATATGAGGAAGGGACTTGCCTTGTCTCAGATGAGACTTTAGACTTGGACTTTTGGGTTAATCCTGGAATAAGTTAAGACTTTAGGAGACTGTTGGGAGGGCATGATTGTGTTTTGAAATATGAGGACATGAGATCTGGGGCAGAAGGATATGGTTGGGCTCTGTGTCCCCACCTAAATCTCATCTTGAAATTGTAATAATCCCCACGCATCAAGGGTGGGACCAGGTGGAGATAATTTAATCATGGGGGCAGTTTCCCCCAGCATGACAGTTTCCCCCATGATGTTGAGTGAGTTCTTATAAGATATGGTGGTTTTTATAAGGGGCTTCACACTTTGCTCGACACCATTCTGTCTCCTGTTGCCCTGTGAACAGACCCCTTCGACCATGATTGTAAGTTTCCTGAGGCCTCCCCAGTCATATGGAACTGTGAGTCAATGGGCATTTCTTCATAGCAGTGTGAGAATGAAGTATTATAATCCTTGAGAGATAAATTTTTTTTTGTCTTTAGTAAAACTAAGTCTTCTGTTTGAACAGAGAAGCTATTCTTTTTTGGGTGGTGGGGAGAAGGGCAATAGTTAATTTTTGTAATTTTGAAAGGCCTTTTGAACCTGGCCTAAAATTTAAGAGAGGGCATAGTGAGGCATGTCTGATACTCTATTTTCAATCATGGCCTGAATTCAGTTTTTAGGTTAATTTTTTTTTAATTCCCTTTGGTTAAGGGACTTAGATTCAAAAGACTTACAACCAATTAAATATTTCAGGTGAGATGTGAATGAAAGTGGGCACTCATTAGCCCTTGAAATGTTTTTAAGCAATGTAAGAGTCAAAAACCAAAAGCAACAAATAAGGTTATATATCAAGAAAAACAAGTACTACGGTTTGGCTGTGTCCACACCCAAATTTCATCTTGAATTGCAGCTCCCATAATCCCCTCATGTCGTGGGAGGGGCCAGGTAGAGATAATTGAATCATAGGGGTGGGTCTTTCCCATGCTATTCTCATGATAGTGAATAAGTCTCACAAGATCTGATGGTTTTATAAAAGGAACGTTCCCCTGCACACGCTCTCTTGCCTGCCACCATGTAAGACATAACTTTGCTCCTCCTTTGCCTTTCGCCATAATTGTGAGGCCTCTCCAGCCATGTGGAACTGTGAGTCTATTAAACCTTTTTCCTTTATAAATTACCCAGTCTTGGGTATGTCTTTATTAGCAGTGTGAGAACGGACTAAGACACTAAGAGCATAGAATTAAGCTATATTGGGGGAAAACACTGCTCCCCCAGACCTCTAAGCCACAACAACAGTCAGAAACAGAGGAGAAAAAGTTACAGAAGCTGATGAAAAAGCTAAAGGAAAGAGTTATTTCAGGCCTTCTCACAGGAAGAAAAAGCTGAAAGCAGCAAGACACAATAACAACCGAATATTCAAGACACAAATTTGAAAAGGTTTTAAAAGAAATAGATCATGGAATTGAAAAGTAACATTTCCGATAATTTGGTAAATTAATACTTTAAGAAAACCCAGTTCCAACACATAGACAATTTTTCTAGAAAATCTACCACAAACAATTTCCCTTCAATAACAGCTAGCTTAATCACACACAAAATTCCCGTCACAAATTCCCTTTCACAAACTCCATTATGACCCACACAGACCGTTCAATGACATGGCTGGAGCCTCCAGCCTGTCCAAACAAGCAGTCACTTTATTTTAAAACAGGAACCTGCCACACAAGATCCCTGTTCATATAAAATCACTGTTTTTCCACATCTCTGCCTGCAAAAAATACACCTTCCATCCATAACTCTCCTCACATTTCCCTTTTCTACTGACTGGTGTTCTCCTATTTTGATCCTTCCTCTTAATAACTTCTGAATTAAACAAAAATTATTCTTTTTTTCCAATAAATTTTTTTTTCCACAATAAAAAATACATCTTCTCTGACATATTCTATATAAACCTAGGGAGCAAGAATTGCCTATTGGTATTTTAAAAGATGAGAACCATTTTACAATTTTAAGATTTTAAGCCACACAAATAATTCTCTATCCAAAGCCATTTAACCATTTAAAGCCTATGAATCATCAGTGGTTTAGCTAGGTAAAATTCTTAAATTTTAGAAGACACATATTTTTCAAACTAATAAGTTTAGACTAGTTTTATTTGTTTAGTTTATGAGCACTCTTTTATTTATAAGCCAATTGGATAGCATGCTGGCCATAACACACATCACACAAATGAAGTGACCTATACAAGATAACCAGATATAAGTTATTTATAATATTGAGACTTGTCTGCTGGCCAAATTTTGTTTGCCCCAATAGGCATGGAAGACAGGGCAAGGCAAGGAAGGGGATCTTGTAGCATCAAAGAAGGAATGGAGGGGGTGAACTGCATGGCTCTAGGGAGAGACCTCAGAGTTCCTGAGCTGCTGGAGATAATTCATTCAGTGGAGACACCAGAGAAAAATGTCTGGGGCTGGGTGCAGTGGGTGGTTCACACCTGTAATCCCAGGACTTTGTGAGGCTGGGGAGGGTGGATCACTTGAGGTCAGGAGTTTGAGACCAGCCTAACCAACATGGTGAAACCCCGTGTCTACTAAAAATACACAAATTAGCTGGGCGTGGTGGCACACTCCTGTAATCCCAGCTACTTGGGAGGCTGAGGCAGGAGAATCGCTGGAACCTGGGAGGCGGAGTTTGCAGAGAGCTGAGATCACGCCGCTGCACTCCAGCCTGGGTAACAAGAGCAAAACGCTGCCTCAACAACAAAAAAAGGGTAAAAGAAAAATGTCTGGGAGGCCGGTCAGGAGATCTCATCTGGGGGTCCCAGACACTGACCTCAGGACACTTTCTTGGCATAGGTAACCCTGAGGTGGCAGGCAGCTTAAAGCAGCCACAAATAATTGTGTTTTTGACTATTTTTTTGTTTGTTTTTTTCACTTCTTTTGCCCTGTCCCTATTGTTGTAAACTTTAAAGGCCATGTTAAGGGTTGCTCGTAGGGGTCCCACTGGTCCCTCTTTAAGAGGTCCCACTGCTGCAGCTTGTAGTTTTCTTTTAACGTCAGGAGAGAGCGAGTAATAAAATGCATATCCTGGAGTGCCTGCCCTGCTGGGGAGTCTGGGTCAGTATTAGTATATTTCCTGAGAACCTCGACAAAACGACCCTGAAACACAGCAGGACTTTTGTCTTTTCCCTGAGTTACTTCTCTAACCTTGTCATAATTGACTGGCTTAACCACACACTTTTCCCTCTGCTTCTTCTTGATGGCACAGCAAGTGGATGATAACATTTGCAAGTCATGCTAAATTAAAGGATGTGGTCAACTGAACAAATGCCTCTATAAACTTCCCTGAATTTTCTGAAAACTAGCCAAATTTCTGCTTATATAAAACCAAATTAGAGACAGAAATGGCACATGTACGCAGTGTTTCCTCATTTCCTCTAGCTACTTCCCACAGTGCGCACAGTTTCGATTTTAGGGGCTGAGATAAGGCCCCACTCCTGGTGGTGCTGGTTGGGCTTACTCTCTTGGGCAGCAGAGGGCATAGGCTGGGGCTAGTCCATAAAGGAGAGGAGGGCCTGATGACCTTGGATTGGAATCCTGTGTTAGAGAAGTGGTGGGAACGCCCCAGAACCGCACGCAGAGGAGACTGTGAGGAGGGCGTTGGCTTCTAGGGGGAGCCGCTAGGTGGGGAGCCCCTAGGAGGGGATCCCTTAGGCATGGCGTCCTGGTGCCTGGAAGTAACATGAGCCAGAAAAGGGCCATGAAAGCTTGTATATAATAAGGGACCTCCTGCCATATTCCTTTTTTTTTTTTTTTTTTTGACAGAATAAGATCAATTGTAAAATAGCATTATAATGTATAGAACCATATTTAGGCCAAATATCTTGTTTTTCTAATTTATATTGGACCCAAATGGTGTTACAAAATAAAATGAGTTTATTTTGCTTTAACCTGGATCTGAATTTGCTCCAATAGCCTAAAAGACACCCTAGTGGTGAGTCCGCTGAGATGCTCATCATTGTCCCATGTCTAACAAGAACTTCTACTAGACACAGAAGTTTTCCTAAGTCTAGTGGGAGGGAAAGCAACTGGGCTCGTGAGGGTTCCCCTTTAGATTCCCACTTCCTACAGAGAAGGAGTAGGTGTAGGCAGCAAGGCATTATGAAAGGGGATTCTAAGTGTTTGCCGGTGAACAAAGTATGATTAAAAAAGTATATTTATTAATAAAAGTGTAGAAGGAAAAGTGTAAATAAGGTGACAAGAAGAAAAGAAAATGCTTTTATGGAAAAGGAGAACTTTAGGACAGAAAACAAGAAAAGGTAGACCAAGATTCTCTTGGAAGGGTCTCCAACCCACAATCCTAGAGGAAATGCCAGTGCCAAAACCCCCACAGAATCCTGGGGGTGGCCAACAATATCATATGCTGAAAACTCAGGGTACTCAGGTATTTGCCAAGGAGGGTCCCCACACCAAATGCTGAAAACCCTGGAACATGCAGAAGGGCCAACAGTGAACACCAAAGACCTTACTGGGGTGACAGAACAATGTGACTCTGTCATCCCAGGGTCGACACAACAGGGGACCTCTTACAGCCAAGTGTCCTGCCTTAAACAATTGTCCAAATATAGTTAACAGGGAGTGAGAGCAAAAACTGCAAATGACACATACGTTTCAGAGCAGAAATAAATGAAATGGCCAGTGAAGCAAATTAAAATGGTATTATAGGGGACATGATGGAGAGAAGTTGCAACAAGGATGTAGTTGATCAGGCCTGCTATATGGAACTTTGAATTGACTGTCTAGCCAAAAGGCTTATTTTCTGGCTCAGCTAATACTGAGGCGAGTGGTAGAGGGGACACCCTTTCAGAGAAGCCAAAATGGAGCTGACCAGGCTCCAACATGGGACCTAGGCGAAGGTCTCTCCAGGTTTTCCCAGTTGGGTGGGTTCAGTTGCTACAAGGGGACCAGTGCTGCCACTTGTCAGGAAAGATAATGGCTCTTAAAAGAGTCCCAAATGCCCATCGATGATAGACTGGACAGGGAAAATGTGGCACATATACACCACGGAATACTATGCAGCCATCAAAAACGATGAGTTTGTGTCCTTTGTAGGGACATGGATGAACCTGGAAACCATCATTCTCAGCAAACTGACACAAGAACAGAAAATCAAACACTGCATGTTCTCACTCATAGGCGGGTGTGAACAATGAGAACACATGGACACAGGGAGGGGAGCACTACACACTGGAGTCTGTTGGGGGGAATAGGGGAGGGACAGCAGAGGGTGGGGAGTTGGGGAGAGATAGCATGGGGAGAAATGCCAGATATAGGTGATGGGGAGGAAGGCAGCAAATCACATTGCCACATGTGTACCTATGCAACAATCTTGCATGTTCTTCACATGTACCCCAAAACCTAAAATGCAATAATAAATAAAAATAAATAAATAAATAAAAGAGTCTGTGGTTCGTGCTGCAGCTCTGCTGTTTTGACTGCTGCAGTGCTGATCAGCGTCTTTCCATCTCTTGCCAATCACTGTCTCTTGCTGTCTCACCAGTCGCTGCTTGCTGCTTGCTGATCGTCACGTGCCACCTCTCTCTGATTGCCATCTCTGGTGTCTTGCTGCCCTGCTGAGCATCCCCTCTCACCATCTTTCTGGTTGACGTCTTACTATCTCATCATCTCTCGCTGTCTACTGTCATCTCGCCTCTCTGCCAATCACCACCATCTCTGCTGTCTCACTGCCTGTCCATTGATTGCCAATTGCTACTGTCTTTGTCTCTTCATTATCGCCAGATGATGCAGGACAGGTAAGCCCGCAAACTGGGGCTTTGCCCAGGAAAGAATTCAAGGGTCAGCTGGTGGTGTTAAACAGCAATCTTTTGTTGAGTGGTACTGCTCCTTGCAAAGCAGGATTAACTCACAGGCAGTGATCCCAGAGTCAGTAACATGTGGACTCTGAGCAACTGTGTTTATACCCATTTATACCCACTTTCAATTACATGCAAATTAAGGGGTGGGTTAATGCAAATTGGAGGGTTATTTTGAACCTTTTAAGGTGTGGTAACTTCTGAGTTATTATCATGGAAAGGGGCAGTAACTTCCAAGTAGTTGCTATGGCATTCGTGAACTGTCATGGTGCTGGTGGGAGTGTCTTATGCTAAGGAGAAATGAGGGCAGCTAGGGATGGCTTTTTTCACCACCTGCTAGTTGCCAATTCCCTCAGTTCATCCCAACTGGACCAGATTCAGTTTCAGTCGGCAGGGTTGTGACCAGAAAACAAGGTCCACCTCACATCCATCTATCTATGTGGGTGGAGGCGGTATCTGGGCTGGTGAACCAGGCTCGGCACAAGCCTTAGCTGTTTGTGGCCTTTCTAAACCCAGCTGTTCTGGCAGAGTATCCTGCAGGGGAAAGCAGCTGCACAGATGGCTGCACTAAATGTGATATTGCCTCAAGGTCCCGCTGAGGGGCACTGCTGTGTCTTAGACCAGGAAGTGCTGGGCAAGTACTGAGCACGGTGGCCTCCGAGCAGGGGTGCTGGGCTCTGCCTGCACCGCTGAGCTGCTCCTCTGCCTGCTCCTTTGGGCTGGGCAATTAACTTTGAAATCTTGGCACTGAGATGGCAGGTGTAAGGAAGGTTTCAAGAAGCAGATAATGACATTTTTGATAAATAGCACAGGCAGGGGCTCAAACAAGACATTAGAAAAATGATCTGACGTTGGTTGTCTCCCAGGCTGATAAAATGGCTCAACTGCTTATAATGTTCAGCAACATTTTTTCGCCTGGTTTTCTCTTACTCTAAGTCACCCCCGAGATAAGTGACTCTTCCTTTTTCTTTTCTTGATATGAAAACTCTGGCTTTCTGCCTAGAATGGTGGTGTTCTTATTTCTGGAAAACCATTTTAAAAAATTGGGTAGAACGACTTCATTCAGAAGAGAGGCAGCCACACTTTCTGTTTTGTTTGGTTTGTTTTGTTTTTGGCATATGCCAAAGTACACTTTGTATTATTCTGTATGGTCTTTATTTTATAAAATAGATATTTTCATCTTTTTTGAGGAGTTGATATACAAAAAAAGCTTTGGTTTAACCTTGAGTTGTTGCAAATACTGTTATTATTGTCGTTTTGGTAGCTATGTTTAAACTTAGCTTTATATTTGAAAATGCTACCTTTTGGAAAATATTTAAATAAAGCAGAAAATAAAGAAAACACTGGAAATTCTACTTCACAGTAATGACTACATTGGTGCATTCAGGCACATTAAGTATATGTGTACAGTTTGATATAAATGTATACTATGCATGTTCTGTAATCCGCATCATTACTCAATCTGTCATGGACATCTTTTCGTTTTGATAAATCTAAATCTAAAAATCACTTATGATGGTTGAAGACTATCATATTGTTTGTAACATAATTTACTCAAATAGCTATCAAGGGACATTTAGCTTGTTTCTGATTTTTCATCATTATAAACACGGCTGGACATTTTTTTTTTAATCTGTTTTTTTTTTTCTTTTTTTCTTTTTTTGAGATGGAGTCTCTCTCTTGCTCTGTTGCCCAGGCTGGAGTGCGGTGGAGTGATCTCAGCTCACTGCAATCTCCGCCTACCAGGTTCAAGCGATTCTTCTGCCTCAGCCTCCTGAGTAGCTGAGACTACAGGCGCATGCCACCACACCCAGCTAATTTTTTGTGTTTTTAGTAGAGATGGGGTTTCACCATGTTAGCCAGGGTGGTCTCAACTTCCTGACCTTGTGATATACCCTCCTTGGCTTCCCAAAGTGCTGGGATTATTTCAGATGTGAGCTGCTGCACCTGGCCAGTGCGGATGTAGATTGCTAAGAATATGCAAACATTTTATAAAACATTTCTAGAAAAGTTATACCCATTTATATTTCCTCCAACAATATATAAAATCTCATTTCTCAATGTTTTGTCCAAACAGGTTTTATCACCATGTATGATTTTTCTGATAGGCAAGAAAAGTTTAATTTTGTTTTTAAATTTTTAAATTCGTATTCATCTGTACCACCCTGATATTCAGTTCTACTCCCTAGGATTCCCTATTTTAAATATTTTTACTTGTATTATTTAATTAATTTATTTAGTTAAGTCTTTTTTTTTTTTTTTTTGAGATGGAGTCTCATTCTGTCACGCAGGCTGGAGTGCCGTGGTGCGATCCTGACTCACTGCAACCTCCGCTTCCCGGGTTCAATCGATTCTCCTGCCTCAGCCTCCTGAGTAGCTGGGATTATGGATGTGCGACACCACACCAGGCTAATTTTTGTATTTTTAATAGAGACGGAGTTTCACCATGTTGGCCAGGCTGGTTTCCAACTCCTGACCTTATGATCCGCCCGCCTCAGCCTCCCAAAGTGCTGGGATTACAGGCGTGAACCACTGTGCCCAGCTACTTATATTATTTATAATGACTATTTCTATAAGTTAAGAAAATACTATTTTATTTTTATCAATGTTAGAGAACAGATTGGCTTCCATTGAATTATTAGGGATACATGTTCTTATAGCTGTCTTTTTCTGCATCTACTGTTTTTATTTTACCCCACATTAATCCAGAAGGAAAAGTCAATCTTTGGATTAAAAAAATCTTCTATGCAAAGCTTTTATAAACAATGTATTCTCCCAAAGAAGGCTGGAGAGAAGTTTATTTTGAAACAAAGCAAACAATTTTAATGGTCACAGAAGACATTCTCATTTTTAAAAGCTCCATCAGCTGCCTGCTATTAATTAAATAGGGCAAACAAATTCTTTGTTATTCTCCTCATTAGAAGATAGAGTTTATTTCCCCTTCTTTTGAGTCTGAGCTGGCCTCACACTGCCTAGCCAACAGAATGTAGGGCAATTGATTGATGTCCATTTATGTGAGGATGGTGGCTTCGGCTTCCTCTGTCTTAGAATACTGTCCTGGGGATGCTCCCTCTTCAAATCTAGCCACCAAGATGGAGGCACTCAAAACAACACATACCCACTTGAGCTCCCAGCCAACTGCCAGCATCCACCGCCAACCTTGTGAGCAAGCCTTTTTGGACATTCTAGTCTAGTGGAGTACCCAGATGTCACAACTCAGACTGCTTATGATAATGTGGGAAATAGGAAATGCAGCCAAGGAATCAGTGGATTTGGCTAAGGAGATTGCAATTGAGCTCCTAGCTGTCTTCAGACCCAGCAAAAGAAACACCCAGGTGATCCAGATTTAGGGTGGATTGTCTTACAGAGAATAGTACATAACTGAAGTAGCTGTTCTACCACCGAGTTTAAGTTTCATCTCTCCCCACATCTCCCACTTTTGCTGGGTCCCCACCTGTCCTCTCCCCATCTCTACCCCTGCTCCTGCCAACACCGTCACTTCTCTTCAAGAGTCAAACTAGCCATATTTCTCTTCTGTCCTCACTTAAAATGTCTTTCCCCACCCTGAGGACTTTATGCCTGCTGACCCAGGTTCTCAGCGGGCAGAAACTTAGGAAGGTATCCTGCCAAACAAAGTCTCTAAGAGAACTGTGATGAGTGAAATTTTCTCTACCCATGAACCACACATGAGCTTCACTCACCACTTCTACATTCAGAGCAAAAACAACCTCCTTTCCTTCTCCTTTTTCTTCCTCTCTTTTCTTTCTTCCTCTTTCTCTTTCTGCTTCCTTGTTCTTCCCCTCATTCCTTTGCAAACCATGAGGAGATAAAACTGTCCATGATGAGATGCCAGTTTTTTCAAGACTAGTTGCTGTTCCACCTCTTAAAAAAATGATCTCACTGCAGAACTGTGCACCTGCATTTATAAATGTTAGATTACTATGGAAATGATTTAATCAGTTCATCAACACATTTGTTAGCACCTGTGCTCTGTAAGGCACTGAGCTAGCCAATGCGGGGGAAAAAAGACATATATGACACAGTTTGCACTTTATTTCCTCTCTCATGTCTGTTGTCAGTGGCTTACGTATGTCTATTAATCCACACTTCTTTACTGAATGCCACCCGTGTTCCAGGCCAGCATGAGAAGTATGTGGCATTTAGGAAGCTTCCTTCTGCTCTACAAACTCTCTCCTTGTTAGTTTGCTAAGGCTCCATAACCAACTACCACAGACTGGGAGTGTTAAAACGACAGACACTTACTCTCTCTAGTCCTAGAGACTGGAGTCTGCAATCAAGGTGTTCGCAGGCCACTTTCCTTCCGAGCTCTAGAGGAAGATCCTTCTTTGCCTCTTCCAGCTTGTGGGGGCCCCCAGCACTCCCTGGCTTATGGCAGCATCACTCCAACCTCTGTCTCCATCTTTATGTGATTTTCCCTCCGCGTGTGTTTGTGTCCAAATTTTCCTCTTCTTAGAAGAATAGCAGTTGTATTGCATGAGAGCCTGCCCTGATCCAGTCTGACCACATTTGAACTTGATTCCATCTGCAAAGACTCTATCTCCAAATGAGGGCACATTCACAGGTTCTGGGGGTTAAGTCTTCAATATGTCTTTGCAGGTACACAATCCAGCCACAAAGCTCCTCTTTCCTCCTTCTCTTCCCTTCTGATGAAACCTTCTCTTCTACTCTTCACAAGCATTCCCTTTTCTCTTTACACAGCTGTGTCTTGTCTCATTCACCTTCACCCCAGACCAGCCTCTCCCTCCTTTCCAACTTCATATGAGTCCCCACGTCTCTCCTGGTAGTGATGCTGGCTCCCTTGGGGGTGGGGCACAGTAGCCCAGAGGGGTATGAAGACGAGCAAGAACGCAGGTGAATGTCTTTAGTGTGACACTCAGCTCAGCAATTGCTCCCTCTCCCATTCATTCAGTGTCCTGCAATCTTGAATACACCACCCATAGGGAAACATGCTAGAAGGAAAGAGCTGAGAAAGAAGAATGAAGATAAGGATGAAATTCTCTAGATAATCACAGCAAGCAATTAATCTAATTAAGCTAATATTATTCAACTACTTTTATAATACCTGCCAGAATGTTATCAGATTTCATTGAAGTGCAGCAGCATATTTCAAAATAAGTAGAAAGGGATTACAGCTCCCAACTTTGGCAATAAGACTTTGAATCCATGGACTCTGTCACAGTGGGGTTTGTTGTTGGCTAGTACATCATTGATGTCTGCAGAATACTTGAGGGATTCCAATTAGATCAGTCAGTCGTATGAGCTACCGCATGTAACTGCTGATGAAGAGGCTTTATCGAGCTAAGCCAGCTTCTGATGGCTGAGTGTCAAAACCTCAGGTGTTTCTCTCTTCCCTCATTGACGCAAGAGTGAGAGGTTAGCTCAGACCTTCATTGGCACAACTGTATTAGCTCAGTGGTTGATAAGCTGATCTCCGGTTTCTGTCTCGCACAAACCTGCGACTCGCCCACAGAGGAACATTAGTGGGCTTTGCGGCCCTGATTTCTGGCATCCTAGGTGGGAAAATGAAGAGGCTGTATCTCCGTGGCACATTGCACACCACCTCCGCATTCTGTGATGCAACTGTGAGGCAGGCATGGAGAGCTGGTGATATCGTTTGGGTCTCCGGCCCCATCTAAATCTTAAACCAAATTGTAATCTCCTGTGTTGGAGGCGTGGCCTGGTGGGAGGGGATTGAATCTTGGGGCGGACTTCCTCCTTGCCACTCCTGTGATAGGATGTGAGTTCTCGCGAGACCTGGTTGTTTAAAAGTGGGCGGGCAACTTCCCCCTTGCTCTTTTTCCTGCTCCAGCCCTCGTGAGACGTGCTGCTTCCCGTTTGCCTTCTGCCATGATTGTACCTTTCCTGAGACCTTCCCAACCATGCTTCCTGTATGGCCTGTGGAACGGTGAGTCAATTAAACCTCTTTTCATTATAAATTACCCAGTCTCAGGCCGTTCTTTATAGCAGTGGGAGAACTGACTCATTTCAGCTGGTTTATTAGTTTTCTATGGCTGCTGTAGCAAAATACCACCGACGGGAACTTAAACAACAGAAACTTATTCTTTCACGGTCTGGAGACTGGAAGCCCAAGATGAAGGTGTCAGCAGCTCTGGTTTTCTCGAAAACATACTTGGCTTGCAGACGGCCACCTTCTCACTGTGTCCTCACGTAGTCTTTCCTCTGTGTGCACACATCCCTGGTGTCTCTCTTTGTGTCCAAATTTCCTTTTATAAGGACACCAGTCAGATTATGTTAGGGCCCACCCTCATGGTTTCATTTTAATAATCACCTCTTTAAAGGCCCTATCTCCAAATACAGTTGCATTCTGAGGTACTGGGGGTTAGGGCTTCAACATCGAACTTTGGTGGTAAAGGGAAGACACACAACAACTGGTTAGCCAAGAGGAATTGGTTTTGGAAGCAGCATATGACTTTCTTTTCTTCACCCCCACCATCCAGAGCCTTGATTGGGTACTTCTAGCTAGCACTTATGGAGACTGTATTAAAAATAAAGTCTTTCTAAGATAAGGTTTTCCAAAGAGCTTCATATTTCCTAACCTACTTACCAAAATGCAGATTCTTGGGCTACCTGAAATGCTGTAAATAGGAACCTCTTAGGGGTTGTAGCCTAGGAGCCGATACTTTCCCAAGAATTACTTCTCCAGATAATTCTAAAGAACACTAAACTTTGCAGTTGTGTCACTATCAGTTGGAGATGATTGACTTGACAAAACTAACGATTGGTCACTACTTTTTTTTTAAATGCTGACATGCTTTTTGAATAAAAGTTGAAGAGAAAGAGCAGGCCGCTGTGGGTGAACTGTGCATAACTCTATTTTATTGATGTTTCGATCATAAGGACAGACTATAACAAGCATTAACAGATAACTGGTGATTATAAATTATTGATATCTAAATGTAGGAAATCCCATGACTGTGTGGGGAACATGAGAATTATATGCATCATGCAATTCTTTAGAGGAAAGTCAAAGAGCAAAATTGCCTTAGACATTCTTTCTAAAACCAGTAAGATTGTGTATAGAGAGATGTTCCTCAACTTTGGTGGGGCTGCATCCCAATAAACCACCATAATTTGAAAATACTGTAAGTCGAAAATGCACTTAATACACCTAAGCTACCAAACATTATAGCTTAGTCTAGCCTACCTTAAATGTGCTCAAAACACTTACATTAGCCTATAGTTGGGCAAAAGTCATCTAACACAAAGCCTATTTTATAATAAAGTATTGAATATCTCATGTAATTTATTGAAAAACAGTATGATTGTATGGGCACTCCAACTACAGTTTCTACTGAATGCATTTCACTTTTGCACCATTGTAAAGTCAGAAAATCTGAAGTTGCACCATCATAAGTTGGGGACCAGCTGCATATACAATCTTACATCTATACAGTATATAGTCATGTGTTGCTAACTGATGGGGATATGTTGAGAAATGCATCGTTAGGCAATTTCATCATGTGCAAACTTCATAGAGTGTACTTACACAAACCTAGATGGTACTGCCTATCACACACCTGGGCTGCATGGTATAATCTAGGCGCTTTGGCCACAAACCTCTACAGCATGTGACTGTGCTGAATCCTGGAGGCAATTGTAACACAATGGTAAGTGTTTATGTATCTAAACATAGAAAAAGTACCGCAAAAATACCGTATAAAAGATTAAAAATGGCCCGTCTACACAGGGCACTTACCGTGAATGGAGCTTTCAGGACTGGCAGTTCTGGTGAGTCAGTGAGTGAGGGGTGAGTGAACGTGAAGGCCTAGGACATTACGGTCACTACCGTAGAATTTATAAACACTGGACACTTAGGCTACACTAAACTTACGAAAAATATTTTTGTTTAAGAATACATTAACCTTACCTTACTGTAATGTTTTTACTTTATGAACTTGACGTTTTTAAGACATTTTGACCCTTTTGTAATAACACTTAAAATACAAACACTTTGCACAGTTGTACAAAAACTTTATATTCTTACACTGTACATTTTTCTATTTTTAATTTTTTTTTTTTACCTTTTAAACACTTTTATTAAAAACTAAGATACACACATACATATTAGCCTAGGCCTACATAGGTTAGGATCATCAATATCACTGTCTTGTCTCCTGGCCAGGTCTTCAAGGGCAGTAACGTGCATGGAGCTGTCATCTCTGTTAGTAACTATGTCTCTTTTTGGGGTACCTCCTGAAGAACCTCCCTGAGGCTCTTTTACAGTTACTTTTTCTTTTTAAAATAAATAGAAGGAAGATACTCTAAAATAAACATAAAAACTGTAGTACAGTGAATACATTAATCAGTAATATAGTCATTATAAAATATTATGTACCATGAATAATTGTATGTGCTATACTTTTATGTGACTGGCAGCACAGAAGGTTTGTTTACACCAGTGTCACTGTGAATGCATCAGTAATATGTTATGCTGTGACATTAGGACAGCTATGATTTCACTAGGAGATAGGAATTTTTCAGCTCCATTATAATCTTATTTGACCACTGTTATATATGCAGTTTGTCATTGACCAAAATGTTATTTGGTGCATGACTGTATCTCTGTGTGTGTGTGTGTGTGTATATTCACATATATATTAGTATAGATATATATGTATATGCATGTGTATATGCATATAGAGAGAGTCAGGGTCTTGCTGTGTTGCCCAGGCTGGAGTGCAGTGATGCAATCGTGGCTTACTGCAACGTCAGTCTCCAGTGCTCAAGTGATCCTCCTGCCTCAGCCTCCCAAGTAACTGGTATCACAACTGTGAGCCACACCGCTTGGCACCCTTTGGTGTTCTGGATGTTTCCAGGTCTTGCAGATTCCTGGGGCCATCTTTTCCTGTAACACAAAAGCAACATGGCATGTATTCCATTGTGCATACAATAGGGCATTGAGCACCTTCACTACATGCTCCTGGGAGTTTATAACCCCATGCTCATCCACAGCTCCATATTCTAAACATCTCCATCTGGAAGCTCTGTGGCCAATCTGAGCACTGGAATCCCTCACCTGCCAGCCCACGTTCTTCCTAAATTTAGCTTTCCATGTATTTCCTGGTATGTGTGCTTTCCTATTCCCTCTATCTCTCCCTCTTCCTCCTCCTCTCTCACACATCACCTCTCATACTTCTTTCCTGCATTCTAACATCCACCCCCAAACTTTTTTTTCTCCAACTTCCAATGTAAGACTAAAAAAACTGTTAATGCAATATAAAAAGCAATTTAGTTATTGATCCTCATCCCTAACTGGACTCTAGGCCTTCTTTTTGAGTTAAAAAATCATTCAGCGCTGATTTCCTGAACACCAGCCAGGAGACAGGCACTGTTTTAGTGACCTAAGCAGCCCTCTAAGGTGTTCTGCTGAGGGACCATTCACCTTCACAACAAAGAACAGGTTGAAAGTTTGTATTTGAGACTTTCTTATACTTGGGTGAGATCAAATTCTTAGGCAGAACTCTTTCTCCCAAATACATAATAGAAGTATTTCCTTTTTTTTCGAGATAGGGTCTTGCTCTGTCGCCTGGGCTGGAGTGCAGTGGTGCGATCTTAGCTCACTGCAGCCTTGGCCTCCCGGGTTCAGACAATCCTCCCACCTCAGCCTCCCAAGTAGTTGGGATTACAGGGGCATGCCACCACGGCCAGCTAATTTTTGCATTTTTAGTAGAGTTGAGGTTTTGCCATGTTGGCCGGGCTGGTTCCGAACTTCTGACCTCAGGTGATCCTTATGCCTCAGCCTCCCAAAGTGCTGGGATTACAGGCGTGAACCACCATGCCCAGCTGGAAGTATTTTTAAAAAGTTCTTGTTATACTTCCTGTTTTGTGTGTGGTAAAATATATGTAGCATAAAATTGACCATTTAAACCATATTTTGAATGAACAATTCAGTGGTATTAGGTATAATGATGATGCTGTACAACCATCTGCACTATCTATTTCTAGAACTTTTTCCATCATCCCAAACTGAAACTCTGTTCCTGTTAAACAGTAACTCCCATTCCCCCTCCTCTCAGCTCCTGGTAGCCTCTATTCTGCTGTCTCTGCGCATTTGCCTTCTAGCTACCTCAAGTAAGTGGAATCTGACATTTGTCCTTTTTTGTCTTGCGTATTTCACTTGACATGGTTTCAGTTTCGTATGTGTTGTATCAGGCATCAGAACTGCCTTTCTTTTGAAGGTGGAATAATATTCCACTGTAGGTAATTCCATAGTTTGCTTCTCCATTCATCAGTTGAGGGACAATTGTGTGGTTTTTGCCTTTTGGCTACTGTGAATAAGGCTTCTATGTACATGGTTATACAGATACTTGAGTCCTTATTTTCAGTTATTTTGGGTATGTAGCCAAAAGATGCCGGATCATAACCATTGTTGCACTTCTTTTTATTTATTTATTTATTTTATTTTATTTTTTTAAAGGCAGGGTTTCACATGTTGGTCAGGCTGGTCTTGAACTCCCAATCTCAGGTGATCCGACCGCCTTGGCCTCCAAATGCTTGGATTACAGGTGTGAGCCACCATGCCCAGCCGTGTTGCACTTCTTTTTATCAAACATAATATGGCGGGTGTCAGCACCAGACTGGGGAGTCAGGAAGTCTTGGTTTCAGTCCTGGCTCAGTCACTTATAACTTGGGCATGTAACTTCACCCTCTCACCTCCTTTCTTCCTCTAAAACAGGTGGCTGGGCGGGGCGCGGTGGCTCATACCTGTATTCCTAGCACTTTGGGAGGCCGAGGCAGGTGAATCACAAGGTCAGGAGTTTGAGACCAGCTTGGCCAACATAGTGAAACCCTATCTCTACTAGAAATACAAAAATTAGCTAGGCATGGTGGTGTGTGCCTGTAGTCCCAGCTACTTGGGAGGCTGAGGCAAGAGAATCACTTGAACCCAGGAGGTAGAGGTTGCAGTGAGCTGAGATCATGCCACTACGCTCCAACTTAGGCAACAGAGTGAGACTTCATCTCAAAACACACACACACACACACACACACACACACACACACACACGACAAAACAACAAAATGCACCAAAACCAGGGGCCGGAACTAAGATCCCTTCCAGTCCTAAGATTTATGAAATGAATATTGAATCATATTTTCCTAAACCACGTTATACCTCATTTCAAAAATGCTTAAATTACCAGAAGTATAATCTTCATTTTTACATGTCTACAAAGTTATTATGTCTTTCGTATAGAAAATTGTAGTTGCTAATATCTGACATTGTAGCAATCACTCCGACAGTCTTATCCATTTATCCATTATCCATTTTTAAGTTTTAGGTGTTGGAAATACAAAGATGAGTCACATAAATTCTATTCTTAATCCTACCTCTACCAGTGGCAGAGGTAGATGAGTTCTTTTTCTCTCTTCCTTTATTCCTCCTCTCCCAATTTGAGCAGGGGGAGCATTTTGGCTCAGGTCTCACATCCGTGAAAAACTTCAAACATTAGCCTTCTCAGTGTGAAGTTAAACACACAGTGACAGAAATCATTAATAGGATAGAGAAAAAATTATGTCATAGGAACTGAACCTTGCATCTTATTACTAACTACACCTCTGTGCATTAAAAATTAATATTTTCCATAAATGCATTATCTTGTGAATAACAATCTTGCATTTATTGTAGGAATGTTAAAAGCATTAATTTTATTCTTGTGAATATTTGAACTCTACCATGACGCTTGTTATCCTGGGTTATACTTGGCTGAGAATAACAAGGACCCCTAACAAACATTGCACTCCAGCCTGTCACCAGAAGGCAAGAGGGAGGCAGTCTGGGGTTTTTGTGGCCACAGGAGGGGGTTATGAGAGATGCCAAATTATTTTTTCTTCCTTTTGGTCTGGACTACATTTCCTAGACTTCTTAGCAGTGAGTGTGGCCGAATGACTGAATTCTGGCCAAAGGAAAGCAGGTGGAAGTGATAGATGCTGTTTTTGGTTCTGGTTCATAAAACTTTACTGCAGGGTTGGTTCATTCTCTTTTCCTCTCTGCTGGCTGGATGTTCACACCCAGGGTGATCTGAGAAACCACATGTTGAAAATGGTAGCACCTCCATCAGCCTGGGTCCCTGAATCACGACATGGAGCAGAACAATTCCTTCCATCCCTTGCTAGTTGAACTTTACATACATCATAGACGATTGTTGTGTGAGAGTTCAGAGTTCGCCTGCTACTGCAGTTATTGTCACCTTAACTTACAAGGATTACATCAGGAGACTAGCCTCTATCTTACTTGTCTGCCTTTGAGATGTACCTTTCATCTTTAAGGTCATAAGATGACTGCCACATTGCCATCCACCGATAGCTACATCCCAGCCAGAAAAGAAAGGAGGCCAGGAGAGAGTAGAGAGGAGCCCTTTCAGAGGACATTTACCTATTTTACAGTGGCCAGGTTTGTGGCATGTGACTAGCTCCAGATTCCAGATGCAAAGGGGACAGGGAATTTGAATATTTTGTTTGCCAGTCTCTATTGTAGAGGGGCATAGTATTGAAAAGAAGGGCCAGGTACATTGACTCACGCCTGTAATCCCAGCTTTGGGAAGCTAAGGTGGGTGGATCACAAGGTCAGGAGATTGAGACTATCCTGACTAACATGGTGAAACCATGTCTTTACTAAAAATCCAAAAATTTAGCCAGGCATCGTAGCATGTGCCTGTAGTCCCAGTTACTTGAGATGTTGAGGTAGGAGAATTGCTTGATTCCAGGAGGCAGAAGTTGCAGTGAGCTGAGATCACACCATTGCACTCCAGCCTGGGCAACACAGCAAGACTCTGTCTCAAAAAAAAAAAAAAAAAAAAAAAAAAAAAGAAAATGAGCAAGTAGGTACTAGTCTCTTTTTTGGCATTTCATCTCAAGAACTTTAAAAGCAGCCTGTTTGATCCCTGAGAGACCCCTTTGAGTTTCAGCAGCTTCTTCCTCCCGCCTGTGGGTGGAGGTCAGTATCTGGCCCCTGCTCCTCCAGGCTGGCCTGGGCTGTGGTACCTTGGCTGGGCCTGATCACCTCCCAAGTTGCAGCTTTCTTTCTCTTGTCCTTCCATCTCCACTGTTGGTCCCAGTTCATACCATTTTAGTTCTGTTTTTGACTTCTGTTTCTGATTTGATTCCTGCCTCCCACAGCTACACTGCCCTCCAGGAAGACTGGTAGGGATTGCTCCCAGCTTGGTATAGGAATTGGAATCCCACCCCCTATGAAGAGGCCTGGCCCTGTTCTTCTAACCACCTTGACTCCTAGTTGCCACCCACCCTTGGTGACCCAGGGTGGCTGGGCTCAGTGCCTTGCTGGGCTGCCCACTTTCCCTTCTTCCTCCAGTGCCCCCATCTCCTGGGGCCAGGCCTGGGAATACTCTGTGCATCAGGGCCTTGTCCATTTGGCAGCTGGGCAGTGTCGGCTGGGCCTGCTTCTGTTTTTGTGTATGTGTGTGTGTGCGCGTGTACGCGTATGTACATACATGTGTGTCTGTGTCTGGTGGTTAGGGAAGGCTTGTGGATGATGAGCTTTGAGAGATGGTCTAGATTTGGGCAAGTGGAGATGAGGGTATGGCCTCTTCTACGGTCACCCATAAGGCATCAGGTAAGAAGCAGGTGTGGCCAACATGTGACTCCACCCAAAGTTCCTAGGCCCCTTTTCCATTCCTCTTGTTCCACTCCCACCACTCATCCCCCTACACAAACTTCTGTGTGTTTGACTTCCCATAGCTCTGCATCTGGGACTCAGCCAGTGTAGCCTCCTCTTCCAGAGGCCCCAGAGCGCCTGGGTTTACAGCATATCTTCCCTCCCACCCCCACCTGACCCTTTCCCAGTGGCAGGCAGGGGCTGGGGGTGGGGGGGCACAGGGAGTCTGAAGGCCCAGTGCCCTCGTCTTGGACGAGGACAAACTTCAGAGCTCCCCCCTGCTCCCTCCAAGGTCTGTGTCTGAAGTCACCTTCTCTAGGCTTTTCTCTGCCTGTCACCTGTCCAGCTTCCTCAGTAAGTTGCCTGCACATGAGTCCTCATCTCAGGGCCTCTGCAGACCCCCGCCTGAGACAGCAGGAAAGTGTCTGGGGAGCGGAAATAGCTCATTTGAACTGTGGTGCAGAAAGAGCAGTTGGCTTTGAGTGCCAGGCAGGGCTGGGGCGCACTCTGTTCTGTAGGAAGGGGATGACAGCAGCAGCTTCTGAACTGCGTATCAGCCTACAGGAGGGAGGTTAATCTGTACATTAGCATAGGGGAAACTTGGAGGCAATAGGCAGCTGGAAGGCTATTTTAAGAATCCTGAGTTCTCGAAAGCTTGAAATCAGTTTTTAGGGTGTGGCAGCAGGAGGGTGAGGAATGGGGTGTTACAAGAGGGGAACTTCAGAGGCTGAAGGCCAGAGGACAGGAGAGAAGGCACCCACACTGACGCACTGGGGTCCAGGGAGAGGAGGTGCCCTTGGCAGGAATCTGAAACACAAAGAGAAGGGCTGGTCTAGAAGGCAGAGGGGGAATTCCACCTCCCATCCCTGTCTGCCACTCTGAAATCACACCTTTTCACCCTGCATTAATATTTCTTTCCTTTGCATTCTTCTTGATTTATCTTCCAGGAGCAGACCCTCCTTTCCAAGTCATCATCTGGCATAATTCTTAGATCATTATAGCTTAATTGGTGTTTGATCATTTTTAGTCTCGGCTCTTCAACATCAAGGGAGAATTTGCAGGGGAA